>JBBPDA010000138.1:1982146-1997821 GCA_037974385.1 Arnoldichthys spilopterus
TATTTATTATTACTTTTGTCAGATTAAAGTTATTTCTGTGACCATTGTGAGTTTTTCTTTCATTGACTGAAGGGTACAAACAATTTTGTCCACGTGTGTAATTAAACTCAGTATTAATTAGTATAAATTAGCCAAACCATGATTTGATGATTACAAATACTACTGGGTTTTCTACAAAAAATGGACATCATAAACTCACTACCTTTAAATGTCATTTGTATTTATTCTAATATTTGATCATTTTCTATGTTTTTTTAAAAGCCTAATTATTTAACTTTTAGATGTAAAGTGTTTTGGCATTCTTCAATTCTATGCATTATTTGCTATTTGCTATGCATTATGTTCATTTTTATTGTTTGGCCATTTTAAAATACTTTGCTTATTGAAATAATCATCTCAATAGTCATTAGCTTACACTATCTCTAATATATTCTATAATGACAGCCTCATAAGATTCTGTACATTTGTATGCAGTAGTGTGAAGGAGAGATTTAAAGTGTTTCATGTGTTTCAGTGCATACAGCTCCTGTGTAAATGTCCATTTCATTATATGTGTATATATTTCTCTGCCAATATAGACAAGACACATGTAAGTTTTACTGGTGCATCTGTCTGAGCAGGCAGGGTTGGTAAACTCTCCTCATCCTCCCACCAGTTTGTGTAAAAACAACTGTATCAAGGCATCTGAGGTCATTCTTAACTGCTCTGCTTGTGTTCTGCACCTAGTTTCACGTTTGGTGTCAAATGTATCAGTACATCCGTTATTTACAGTATGATAAGTAATTTTTTTTTCTTCACAGAATTTCTTGATAAATACATCAATAAATGCAGTTTATAAATGTCATATATGGACACCTGACATCAAGACACACACTAGCAACACCTTTTTCAAAGACCATTAAATAATACTGATACAGCAGACAGAAATTTGTGATCTGAATCCATGGATAGTTATTGTGTAATTTGCAGTATTTACAACAATGCCAAGAAACAAAAACTCAAACTCATAATGTAGCTGAGGCTGCAAGGAATAACTTACTCCTTTGTACAGTGCAATATGGCTGTGTTAAATACTGTCAGCAGCACCAAATGAATGATAAATCCAAATTGACCAGCTACGTAGCCAGCACATGCTGGGCCCTGCAGAACAAAGTCTTCAAAGTGGCATACTTTTTGCCATGGTGCCATTTTAGTATTATTATTGGGGAAAATTGCTCCAGCTCCTGCCTCTTTCCCCTTAAATTCACAGATGCAATCTGCAAGTCTCACTATGCATGTTTCAATGATTTCAGCTTGAATCTCAAACTACTGTCTGTCAAAGTGATGCTACATCACAGAGTGTGGTTTCAACGTTGCTTTCACTGACATGCACTTCAGGAAAGTGAGCAAATTAATTGGTAGGCACTTACACTGACGTCTGATAGTATGTTACCATACTTTACATCAATGCATTATTACATTTGAGGACAGTCACTGAAAATATAAGCTGTGCAAACTAGAAATATGTCACAACCATGTGTACCTGTGTACCTGTACACAAACATAAACAACCAAACATTTCAACAAGCATTGCTGCTAAAGTTACAGTCAATAGAACATAAAAACATACAGGAAATTTTGGCAACTGTTATTCCAAAGATTAAGAAAGTTCATTAATAGTGATCGCTTCAAAATCCCCAATCCTTGTTATACATATTAATTTTACAATTTCAGAAGCTCACAACATTTTTGACTGCCTACTAAGGGTTGGTGTGTTAGTTCAATTCTGGGTGCTATTGCGTGTAAGAAGAAATTTAATTGGAGATAAACTGAAGAAGGTTAATTCTTTGGCAGCTTCAAACAATTAACCATTTCTTTTTATGCACTTTAGTTTTCATTGTTTTACATTGTGCATCTCAACTGATTTTTTAGCATGAGTAGTTCAGTGCTTCAACAGTTAACACAAAGTACATTTCTGACTATTTATCAGTGTTTATCAGTAATGGCATAAGCTGGAGAGTCTAGGGAAGGGAAAAAAAACTAAAAACTGCCAGAGCATGTGAACAAAACTGTAAGTGATACCTTCAACCATTGCAATCACCTGCTTACAGTACTATAGTGTCTGTTTATTACTGTATCTTTAAACATTTGTAAATGTGTGTGGATTGGATAGTGTACATTGGGTGTTTTGTGTAGTCTAGTATAAATATGACACTTCACAGTCAGTATCAGTCTAACCCCCATCTGTGCAGCCAAGGATGGATGGCTAGGTGATAAAGTGAGCCTGAGCACAGCAGGCTATATATGCAACCTGCATGACAAATGAATTTTAGCAGTCAAATGAATCAGCATCTGAAGTGTGTACTTAGCCTTTTTCACACACACACACACACACACACACACACACACACACACACACATATATACACACACACACACTTACCAAGAAGTAGTCAGTGCTTGTAACCTTACCTCAGCGTTATTCAAACTGCTGCATTTTAGGTCTTTAAAAGCGGCATACAACCACACACACACACACACTAATTCATTCTATAAGGGCTGCCTAATCTCATGACTGAACATACTACATGAGCAGTTAGCCCCTTCACCTTCCTCAACTGGCAGCTTTTCAAGGCCGCAGACTCCACTGAAATCTCACCAGCATGTGCAACTCAGCTTAATGCTCCAAGCCAGAGTCCAGCAGTCCAATAATCACTAACCTTTAAGGGTGCGTTTTTTCTTACCAAGGCCTGCTCATACTGGGATATTGATAAACGTAATCTTGAAGATGTCATTAGAGCATTTTTGTTCTTTTGTTGCTGTTTTTTTCCTTGAATGCTCCTCAGTCCCTTATTCCAGCCTTCTATTCATGTTGAGCAAGTGCTTAGACAGTTCAAAAGGACTGCTGGAGTCACACCGCACAAATTGCACTTGCACTTACTTGGGGATCCTAGCTGTTATTTTCAAATGATTTATTCTAAGTCCTTAATATAACTGGATTAATCAAGAAAAAAAGGCTCTGAGTATCAGGCTTTTGCAGAGCTAATGCGCTAAACTCTCTGCTTTCTGAATTAAACATTATCCAGAACAGACTGTTCTACTGGCGATTCATGGCAAAGAACAAGGCCTCTGCTAGAATCCCTGGAGTAGAACAGAGAAATTATTTTACTGCAACAAAACATCTGATTAATCAAGGAGCAGTAAAATATTGATTGTGTTTAGAAGCAAGGAACTTGAAGAATTGACTGAGGGAGCGGTGCACACAGAAAGCAAAAGCTACATACCCAGAGCTGATCAGCATCCCAGGGATCAAAGCTTCAGAGACAGGGATGATCAGTGCCTGCAGCTCAAACTACTGTCATCCCAGCCAACAAAACTGTGCTTCCCCAGATAAAGACCTAACCAGATTGGTAAGGAAACTAATGAATATGTGTGGGGATATAAGAACTTCAGATGAGTCATTGCTTTCTCCAAAGCACATTACTTAAATATTTGCCCCGAAAACGTGTTGATGAATGCAACACCCTTCCAAACACTGTATCCAAAGATTATAATGATGCCTTCATGGGATTCAGAAGTTCTAGAAGTACTGTAAGAAAGTGGATTGGCAGAAAAGAGTAATCTTGGCATCTGAGTGACTAAACCAGCCATGACTGCATCCCCAAGCAAGATGATTAAATAAAGGACTCACAAACCCATCTAAACAATTCTACCATATCCCTTTTTCATTCTAATCCTTAATGTCCTTCTCCATGACTGATTCAACCAAAGTGAACAATACAGTTGCAATGATAAGTTCATCTTCTTTCCCCCCACTGGGGATGTGCTTATAACCAAAAAGTAGGTCACCTAATTTGACCAACTGACAATACAAGTTCCATTTGTTACTCTTATAATAGACTAAAAAACAAATTAAAAAATAAACATAAAACATAAAATGAAACTGTTGTACAAGGTTGGGTAAGGAGTTTTTCAAAGCTTCATCTTACTTAACTCCTACCCTACTCCTTTATACATAAATGGCAGTCCGGGAGATGATGGAACCATCCTTCTGTGATTCCATGTCATCATCAAGGTACACTCCATAGTCATCCTCAAGTCGAGGGATGTGGTAACTGGGTGGCAGTCCACCAAAGCCATCATACTGTTCTTCTTCCTCCTCCTCCTCCATGCTGTCATTTAAGGCGTCAAACTTCCGCTGACCAGCTTCGTCCAGTTCGCAGGTCAGTGGGATGTGGTGGGGGACAGGCATACCCCCCCGTGAGTGAGGGAACTCATTCCCTTTCTCAGTGAGGGTACCTGGGTCACTTTCACGGTATGTGTAGATGGGACCATTGTTATTGGCACCTGTGCCATTCTTGCTGGCCTTTTTGACACCAAAGAGACGGACTTTATTGCCAAAAGTGCCCTGCACATTGTCGCCTGAGTAGCGATGCTGTTGCCTTCGGTTGCGTATCACTAGGACAGTAATTAAAGCGCTGGCCAAAAGGAGAGCTAGGAGGCTACCAAAGATTGCTCCCACCAATACACCAGCACTGGATGGGTCCCCCGTCAACTCTGCAGGGGAGGGGTTGGGAGAGGGAGCACAGGTGAGGAACAGAAATGAGTATAGTTCGGTGCCTAGATGGTCTTGATTTCCATTAGAACTGGTGGTTGCTATCACATCAGTGCTGCATTTGACAGCTAATCTTCCCCTTTGGTGGAGGTGCATTGTTTGATTCTGCTTTGGTTAATTTTTTTATTCGGCTCCCCCCAGTTACCAGTCACTACATGGTGTGAGCCAAGTTTGCCAAGTCCATTCTTGTTATGGTTTTGAGTAAAAACCACACACTCAAAAACCGTCGACCACGCACTCCAGTTTATTCTGTTTCTCCTGTGCTTGACAGCTGGCCAGGTGAACATTCACAAAAGCACAATATACACAGGCGCACAAGAGATACAACAGGTGGTGGGAGAAGAGCGGTAAAGGAAGAGGAATGGCGGTTAGAGTATGGTCATGCAGAGAGGAGAGAGTTGTCTATTCACGCATGAATGCATCACAGCCATCACCCACCCCTTCCCTCCCGCTACCCTTAACTAAATGGTCAGACACAATGACAGGACATCATATGCATTCCCAATGAATATCCAAAACAAGTTCAAAACACTGAGTTGAGAAAACGATAGCCTGTTTTAGGTAGGATTAGTCAAATTCCATTCTGCTAGGAAGAGATGTCTACATTTGGGGACAGTAGCAGTTTTGGCACCTTGTGAAAGTGACTTTGTGACAAAATCACACACAAAGTGCACCACGATGAAATTTGACCTCTGCATTTCATCAATCACATTTGCACATGTGGAGCAGCAGGCAGCTATCAACAGCGCCTGGGATGCAGTGAAGTGGGATGGTACCTTGCTTAAGGATATCTCAGTGTCACCCTGGGACCTGGAGGTCAAGATCCTAAACACTAGGCCACCACTACATGGCGTACCACTGTGTGGAATTTTTCATGCTACATTAAAGGGTCTTAAATGTAGATTTAACAAGCACAGCTCTCCCCTGTTTTAGAGTAATGTATAGAAGTGAATACACCTGTGTCTAATTCATTGAATAATTACATTAAATACACATAGAACATTAATTATTATTTTTATTGGTTAGACATAAAGTAAAGAAAAGGTATAGTAGGTTGTGCCCAATTGTGTCCCAAAGATCAGTAGGTTGCATTTTTTGTCAAATATTATACTCATTATTAAATACCATATACAATACAATATAAACCTATAATTTATTTTTCATCTGCACAAATAAATTGAACTTGAGTGTCAAGTGTAATACATTAATAACATTATCAACCTTCAGACTTGAAAGAAATTATGTAATCCTTAATCTTCTTTAATATAACAAGTATCTAAAGATACTTGCAACAAAATCCTTTTTTAAATAAAGTGTTTCTCGTAGCCATCTGAGGTTTCACACTTGCAAACATTACTGGTTCACTACTCATCTAATCATGAAATTATATTTGACATGTTAATTGCAAGTTTGGGGGGGTAAGCTGAAGATGTGGGCGTCTGTCGCATTGCTTTTCAGGAACTGCACAGACATGTATACATTTTAAATGAGCGTTAACACCCGTCCCTGCCCCACTCCATTCCCAAGACTTTTTTTTATCTGAGAAGCAATAGATCTTCTGAAAATAGCAAAATCTGTGTAGATATCTGTAGATAGCATGACCAGAGACTGAGCTGTACCTCTGTATGCACGCTCACACCATTTCATTCCTCTGCTCTTATCCTACTCTCCGGTCAGAACATTACCAATTCTGCCTCCTGATATCTCTTCTGTTACCATGACAATTTGACTCATCATGGATTCAGGCTATGAGGCAAGAGTCAAGAGGCCTTTCCTGAAAACACTGCCATCTCTTTTGCCTCAATCTTCAAGCTTTCTCCTCTATCTCTCACTTTTCCTCTCTCTCTTTCTCACACTCTCACACACACAGATGCTGGAAAACATAAAAGCATTCTCATTACTCATGAGGAATGCAT
This sequence comes from Arnoldichthys spilopterus, assembly GCA_037974385.1. NCBI lineage: Eukaryota > Metazoa > Chordata > Actinopteri > Characiformes > Lepidarchidae > Arnoldichthys > Arnoldichthys spilopterus. The sequence continues at coordinate 1,988,657 of JBBPDA010000138.1, forward strand.
TAGCACTGCTCATGGGAATACTAAAGAACATAGATTTGGTAAGTGTAAATATATGTGAAGGTACACAAACTCACATTTAAAACACATATGCACAACACACACTGTGTTGCCCAATTTAATCTCTCTGGAAACAATAGGAGGGCGGGAGAGAGAGAGAGAGAATAAGAGAGAGAGAGAGAGAGAGAGAGAGAGAGAGAGAGAGAGAGAGAGAGAGAGAGAGAGAGAGAGAGAGAGAGAGAAAATAAGAGAGAGAGAATAAGAGAGAGAGAGAGAGCTAGAGTTATTTTATTACTTCTGATGTTTGATGATGATGATGTTAGAACAGGCCGTATGTACCAGCAAACAATCATGCCACATTTTAAATGTTATTAAAAACAAAACCATTGCAGTAATTTACCTCAACTTTTTGCATGAACATTTATGATGTCTTTTTAAATTGGTATTATTGATATTTAGACTATGAAAAAATTACTGGTACGTTGATAGTAATGATGCTTATTTTGTCAACTAATTCAGCTATAACAAATCACACATTTTAAATGTAGTCCATGTTTAACAATACTGATTTAGTGAGCCCTATTTTACTTTTTTTCACTGATGTGTAATACAGATGATACCAACAAAATGAAAAAACAATGAAAAAAGATCATGATGATGTTGACCAAATTACTGACACCTAGTATATAGGCTAAATTACAGCTAAAATAATTTAGGCCATTAATGCACTCTTGGACTAAGGGCCAAGGACAGCTGTGGCATCACTGGGACCAAAAGTACAAAATTCTGATGATAAGATCAATGCTCAGACAGTTGCACCACTCAAGAGCCACCAACACATTCCAAAAAATATTGAGGCCAAAAAAGAAAAACACATGCAAACCCTTGCTGAAATACACCAAATAAAAAATAAAAGCAAAAAAGAACCTTAAAACAAATGATGCAATCCTAGTTACCTTTGGAGAATTTAAAACTATTTATTATCTTCAGAGGTGAACCTGAGTTCATTCGGCGCGCACGTGCACACACACACACACACACACACACTTACTTTAGCCACTATCCCTGGAAGCGCTCTCTCCTAAGCCTTCCATTATTCATTGTGCTGGCAGGCAGATCAGTGAGGCAAATGGCCAGAATTCAGCCATTACACACAGAAAGAAAGGAAGGGAAGCACATAGGGCAAACACCCAGCACTGTGCCCACTAGTACCCAGCTACAGGGAAACGTCATCTGCAAACTTCCCAGGTCTCTAGGAGTAAGAAACATCAGTGCTAAAAGGAACCTATGTCTCAGGAAGAGAAAAGGGCCCATTTTAAAAAACACTTTTACATGCTATCAATCACAGTTGCTAATGGCTGTTAGTCAGGGCTTGGAGGGCATATAAGAAGCAAATTAGGAACGCCAAGCTTTGGCTATTGAACTTTGTTCCTTGAAAATAGAATACAGGACTGCAAGCAAAGACAAAAGCATTTGCCCAAAAAAGAAGAAAGAGCCATGCATGCTCATTTCAATGACATTTTTGCAAGGACTATAAGAGAGGCTAAGAGAACACTACTACAAAGAGTCTTGAAGAACAAAAAATGTTCTTAAAGGTCATTATTTTGTAAGAATGTCAATGAGGCTGCAGCCAGAGCGCCTCTCGGACTCGGCTAACCTTTCCAGCGTCCTTTATTCTCATCGAGTGCTGTAATTGCACCACATTACTATTTCACAGCACGCCATCAAGGGTGTGCTAGAAAATTGCTCCACATGTAAATTGTGTTTATTATCCTCAGCAGAAGAATTTTGTGGTTTGGTACAAGCAAGTGAACATATGATGGCAAAATCAAATGTGTACATGTACAGGCCTTATTGGCAATATGTCAGCAGGTCATCTGCACTGTGCTAATTATTAGTATTAGTTTTACATGACTAGGTAGACTGAAACTTTACAGGCTAAAATGTTTTTGTAATCTGATTGTAGCATTCAGTTATAACTAATCCATCCCACATTATATTGGCTAGTAGAACCTTTCCAGGTCTATGGTATATGATTATAGTGTTACCATATCCAAATCATATAAACAGATTTCATATCATGCACACTCATGTCTGAAAAAGCTATCAGCTCTAAAGGTGTAATTCAACATTTTGGCAATTATTCTCCTCTTGTACTTGTAAGAGTTGGAGATTTGACATTATGTTCTTTTTCTCTGTGCACTCTGACCACATCAGAGCTGCTTTGAAGCTTAACATGATGAATGGAACATAAAAATTTCATTTAAAGCAATGTGAAAAAGAAAAAAAAACTAGTGTGCAGAGATTACATACATTAATGGAATAATCAAATTCAGGTCAAAACAACTGTTCTTTTAGTGGTGTACTTGGATAATATTATATATTTAGACAAACAGTTGCTGTTTGTAGAATTATTAAGATAAACAATATTATATCATGACCTAAATTCACTTACGAATCACCACGTATAAGCATTACACAGCCTTACCATAATGCATGCATTTTCTGATGGTAAAAGAATCACAATAAACCTTTAAACTTTAAATATTGAAGTTTGATTTAAGTGACTGATTAACTGCTGACTGATGGGGTGGATGTGGAGAGGGTCAAGTCCTATAAATCTAGGCATGCAGTTGGGAGGGCAAGCTCGTCTAGTCAGAGAACACAAATCCTTTGTACAGGAAGGGGTAAATGCGGCTCTATTTTCTGAGGAGACTAGGCTCCGTTAACATATGCAAATAAACTCATGCTGGGATGTTTTATCAGTCTCTGGTTGCCAGCAGTCTCTTCCATGCTATAGAGTGCTGAGGTAGCCTAAAGAAAAGAGATGCTGATTGACTGATCAGACAAGCAGAATCTGTGATTGGCATAAAAACGACTCACTGGTGAACACGACAGAGAGAACAACACTATGCAAACTTGTCTATCATGGACAATGAACACCACCCACTACACTCCACCATAATCAAACAAAAGAGTTTGTTTAGTGGTAGGCTGCTCTCTCATAACTGTAGTACAGACAGATTCAGAGCCATCAGACTGTCTAACTCTTCCCAGCAGGGACGGGGTGAGGAGAAACTAGGGGACTGATGATATTTCTTTGCTCTCTTGTGTACAATTCATTTACTACCTCAGAAGCTCATGACTTACTTTAACAAACAGCAATAACTAGCAAATTTTGTCTGCTCATATACAGACAACAAAATGCCTTGCTTTAAAAAAATCTTTAGGGTCAAATATGAGCAAATGAGACAAATGTAATTACTCATGATTAATTAGTATTCTTTTAGTCTGTCAGGGCATTTATTCATCATGCTTTTAACAAATTCCAGGACAATTTTAGAATAATAGTAAAGTTTAAGTTGAACAGGGGCTAGCAATGCCTAGCGGTGCTGTAAGTAACAGTGGTTACTGGGTAAGAGCGGCTTTTAACAGTTTTTAATTTGTCATCTAAAAAGCCCTGCTCAGTGGAACAGTCCTGTCCTTTAAACAGAAAGCATTGTGAGGCAGGCAAGGCACTGAGTTGCCTGCTGTCCAAAAAAAAATCCCTGATACAGCACCCATCCTTTATACACAGCCTTTAAACAGAGAATTCATCATGACATGACATGAAAAGTTATACAGATGCTCTAATTTTCTATTAGGTTAAAGCTCCATAAGAGTTCACAAGCTTCTAAGACAATGCAGCATAAAACAGAAAAAATGCAGACAAATCATTTATCCATTGACCTAAAAGAAGGAAGGAAGACAAACATGTCTGCTGCTGGCCACTCTCAGCGGTTTGCAAGTTTTTGTCCTCAATGCACAGTTTATAGAGATGGGCAGCCCCAGCTGACCTTTTGTTCACTGCCAAACTCAAGTTAATAGAAAGGAATAGCCCGCTCATGTCCTTTTATGAACCAAATGGCAAAGAGGTGCTAGAACCCCCTGCTGCCACAGTCTAAAGGTTTTCCACAATCAGTAATTTTTCTTGATCAGTGAAGGCCCCAAATTATAGCAACACATTTTTTTCAAGCAAATTGGTTTTAAATAAATGTATCATAATACAGTGTGTAATTGAAGAGAGGGGGGTTTTAAATTAACCTTATTGAAAGCACTGAGGCAGGCCTGAGACAGGTTATGCGACAAGCACATTTCAATTTGTAATTGGGCTTCCCTCCCACTTTGAGGAGATGCTAATAACCTCGTTGTCAGGGATACTTTTTTTAACAGTGAACACATTGAGAGACGAGGGGTGTTGCTCCTCCAGAGGAGAATTTTTCTGACGTACATATTTCTCACTTTCAATCTGTGGCAGGCAATAATCTTGAGGCACCCATCGTGAATTTTCAGCCTTCCTAATATCACCACATGTACTGCACATCAAAGACCCGGGGCTAAGCATGACTGAGTGGATTACATCAGGACCAAAAAACTACCTCACCAGGCCTAGGTTCTGCAGCAGAGAGCAGAGATTTAACAGATCAACAGTAGAACACACCTTGAGCTGTGGGAAGGCTAATGGCTGATAATGAGCCTTTGTAAAAGGGTTTGTGGGGAGGCAATCAGGCAGACTGAACTACTGCTGAGCTAGGCAGTCCAACACTCATGAAAGAACAGATATATAATAGCATTTACTGAAGTGGTGACCCTCTTCTTTCATACTATTGTGCACTGCTGTTCATGGAATTAATGTTGGTTAGCTATGTCATAGAAATTAGCATTACATTTCTCATGTGCAAAGGTCACTATTACTTTAGTAATATTTAGAGAGTCAGCGATACAAATCTTTACACATAGTTATAAAATTAATGACATGCCAAAACCTTTTTATACTTAAGCTTTCAGCCAATTAAGTATTTATATTATGGTGGTTTTACACTGTGCTGTCTGCAGCTTTTGGGAAATGTAAACAAATCCTCATAAATGACCAGGTCTTGGATCAGAAAATTAGACACTGTAAATGCTTTAGAGTGGATGAAATGTTTGCATATTGAAAAATTTAAGACTGGATCATTACCACCCTTCCAGGAAACAATTTGAATTTCAGATTTGAAAACTTAATAGACCACATTTGGGAACTGGGAATTATATCCAGGAAATTATGGTGGGGAGCCATTAATTATGTTAAGCATAAAACAATATAATTAAGATACCATACAACTTCAAAGGTTTCAACTAATTTGTAATAAACTATAAATAAATGAAGCTTTAGATTAAGCCAGAATGATGAGAATGTCACACAGTTCTCCAAAACATATAGCAATCCAAATTTTTGGGCAGACACAGTAAAGACATTACAGTAAACAGACACTATTATTTATCATTCTTGACATTCTCAGAAACTTTAAAATGCTGAATAGAATATCTTAAATGACCTTCTACTGACTGTCTGCATGTGTTTAAGTTATTACTGAACAAAATAATTTTTAATTTGTCACCTTATGTCACCAACTTGTATACTTAGCTATGTATCATTATAAAACAAAAAATTAAGCTTTCATTACAATGGCATCTGTCAAGGGGGTAGGATATGTTCGGCAGCAAGTGAACAGTCATTTCTTGAAGTTTATGCACTAGGCCTTGTTGTGATGGCTAAATGACATCACATTGTGAGTTTCAGCATCTCCAATATGGCAGGTCATGTAGAATGTTGTAGGTATGCAGTAGTTAGTACCTACCACAAGGCATGCAAGAAAGGACAACTGGTGGCCATGGGCACTGATCCAAGTGGGGAGAGCAGGCTAGCCTGTTGGTCCAATTTCACGGTTTAAAAAGTGAATGCTAAAGGCATGAGGGAGGCCAACTCAATATTAGACAGGCTGTTTTAATGTTATGGCTGATGTATGATATTTATTTATATGTGTATGTACATAGATTTTTTGCATAAAATGAAAAATGTTGTTTTTGCTAACAATTTTAGTGGTATAAATCACAAACCAGGGGTACACATTAAAGCACACTTTTGCTGTTTTGGAGCAACAGGTTCATTATGCACAGCAGTCCTTATCATGACTGCAGTTGTGAAGTGGTATTTTCTTACTGAGATAAAAGGTAAAAAGATCCAGCCTGCTTCAGAAATAAGTTGACTTTAAAGCAGTTTTGCCTGAATCATGGGGTAGAATTTACTTATGGGTAAAGACTAACAACCACTTCACTTTCAAAAAGTCTGTTTATCAATCGGTTACTTTCTGATGAAGAGCTTAAAAAGGACATCCTGTGTTTTAGGACTGCATATAGAGGAACAGTGCTGCCCTACTTGTCAACATTGGGTAGAGTAACTATTCAGTTATCTATGCCTGCTCAAAAAGGACAGTGCTCAGGTATGGAGTAAAACAGGTTGCTACACATTGAACTATGTTTTATAATTGTTTCATATCCTACACTGTCATGAATTCTTCCCTTAACCAAATACCGGGCTTGGTCAAATAAACTAAAAGATAAAAATTAAATAAAAAAAGGTTGGCAAGGCAATAATAAGGTTGGCCACCTGTCATCTCTTTTTGTTCCCTTTGTTTTCTGCAAAGATGCAGGCTGAATCTGATAAGTCCCACCCAGATGTTAGACTACTCTGGGGTTTGTTTTACCTCATCTCAGACTTAGTCTTAGTCTTAGGACATTTTCCCCCTTGTTCTTGATGCCAAACCAAAAAAGGAAAAAAGGAATCAATGACTTGATGAGGTTTGTAAAATTATCTACAGATGATATAGATCATGCTACTGAAATTGCACATGCAAACAATGTCAGCATGCTTTAACAGCTTAAGAAAATGCCACACACCCCACGTCTGCAATCTGAGACCATTACAGAGCATAGCTCCCTCTAGCTAGTGTGAAGAGCAAGATAAATAGCTTCATTATGATGTAATTAGTCCTACAGGGAACAATAGCAAGAGTTTGGTGGCCTGAGTTAGGGAACAAATATTTAAGTGAGACGGTTATGGTGTCAGTTTTTAGTTTCAAATGCAGAGGGAGAAGGAGAGGGAAGTATTGCTTTCTTTGTCATGAGCAGAGTACTTTTTTGCTTGAACAGAAGGTTCTTCATAATCCATATTAAAAACCACATTTTATCATGATACCAAGCATATCCTGCCTGCAAATGTATAACATTACAATAAATACAAATAAATATAAATGTACTAAAATGCAGCAAGAATTCATATTTAAAATGTAGCATTATATTGATTCAAAAAATAGAGTTGGAAGAACCCCAGCACTCCAGTGACTAGTCCATATGGTTTAATTTAATAAAGACCAGAGCTATGAATTAGCCAAACTAGGTATTACATGGTATTTGTAAATAGTGGGCCTAGGAGAGGGTTGGAAATGGCTATGCTAACACACCCATTCAAATTAAATTACAATGTTTTGTTCACTTATCCAAATGTTACCATTATAAGACTTTTGCACAGTAATGTATATCTTTCCTTCTCCAGTCAGTTTCCTGTGGAGCAAAAATAAGAATTTCAAAAGGCCTTAGGTCTGTGCCGGTTGGCTAAGCCCACACAGTGAATGGGGCACAGGTCGATGATGCCCCCCCTAAAAACATACACACATTCATACCCAGTCAACTCTTCCATGTTGGGGACAAAGCAATGGGGAAGCCAAAATAAAGGAACAAGACCAGAGCTTTCTCTGTGGAATCTAAAGGCAACCCCCCTTTGTTCCTTTCCTTTTTATATAGACAAAGGGAGGGAGAAAAATGAAAAGTGACTTCTCAGCAACTGCTAACATCAGTGTGTTAGCTCCGTGTCACCCAGGTCCTTTTCCTCCCTTCAAGGATTTTTTTTTTACTTTTCAAGGAAAGCCAAAAAGGGCCTCCGTGACTTCTAGGGAATTCAGCACAGAAGGTCTGTTCTTGAAAAACATGCTTTTCAACTCCGACTGGCTTCCTTATACTTTCTAGCTGGGCTAGTAGACCCACGGGGAAGGGGGTGGTGTAGTGCAGGCGCAGAGATGTGGGCAGGGCAGGGAGCTGCGGGTTTTTGGTTCCGCTTGTATCGGCTCTAGCTTTGTCTAGCTCCACTGAGCTATGTCATGCAGGGATATCGGTGTGCGCACGCGACACAGAAAGTGCTCAGTCTTATCTTTTCCACACACACCTACACACCTTTCTTAACATCTATTACACTCACAGCATATAGTCCCTAACAGTATTACATTAAACACTGCACTCACTCACACACTGCACACACTGCACTCACTCACTCACTCACTCACTCACTCACACACTCACACACTCACTCACTCACTCACTCACACACTCACTCACACACTCACTCACACACTCACTCACACACTCACTCACTCACACACTCACACACTCACTCACACACTCAAAAGCTGACAGTGTGTCTATGACAATCTCACAGCTTCACTGAATCCCCCCCCCCTCCACAAAAAAATTTCACCTCCACCCCCATGTCAACAAATAACTCATCTCCATCTTCTTCCCATAAACACTTTTTTTTGTTTCCACATCCCCCATTGATAAAAACATTTTGCCCACACACCATCCAACCACGCCCGTGTCCCCCAGCAGGGAGAGAGAGACAGAAACACACACAGACCGACAGGCCCAGAGGTGGCGGGGGTCAACTTACACTGTTAATCATGAGGTGCATGATGGTTTTGGGCATCAGGTCTCTGATGGACTTGTTGACGATGCCGATGTACGAGTCCACCAGGTTCCGGATGGTCTCCACCTGCCTCTCCAGCTGAGGGTCCATGGAGAAGGTGTCTGTTGGAGCAGCATCCTCTGCCTCCGTCTAGGGACACGGGGACACAATGACGCACAGACAGACAGATGAGCTGTTGGTACCGACAGTTTTAAACCTGCTGTAAAAGCTTTTCGGTAGAAGAGAGAAGAGGATAAAAGCTCATGGTCCTGTATGAAGAGGCTACGTGACAGCGCTGACTCAGAGGCAGAGTGGCGGAGGTCAGCAAAACTACAGGTCAACACAACACAACACAACTTCCAAAGAGAAGAAAGAGACTTTGACTGTTCAGTGCTGGTTAAACGCTTTAGTGTCCTGGTCAGTGATGAGGTCCGGCCCATTTTGAGTCCCTGTATCTAAAACTCTCACTGTCTCGAATCTGTGAAGTGAAAGTGGCTGTGTGTCATTGTGAACACACTCAAGCACCACCACGAAATGTGACCTCTGCATTTAACCCATCACACGTGCACACG
>JBBPDA010000138.1:2018801-2032933 GCA_037974385.1 Arnoldichthys spilopterus
GACATTCAGTCAGACAGTCAGTCAGACATTCAGTCAGTCAGTCAGACATTCAGTCAGTCAGTCAGACATTCAGTCAGACAGTCAGACATTCAGTCAGTCAGTCAGACATTCAGTCAGTCAGTCAGACATTCAGTCAGTCAGTCAGACATTCAGTCAGTCAGTCAGACAGACAGTCAGTGTGGAGTATTAGCCCACTCCAAAGATTCAGGGCTTTTTAAAAAAAACTCCTTATATTTTGTTAAGAGTTCATGGTGCTACAAAACATGGAAATGCAATAAAAACCAGATCCTTCAGCTCACCCTGGATCTTCAGATGAGTTCAGTGTTTCTCACCCTGGTCATCTGGTCCCACTAGATGATCCACATTTTTGTTCTAACCGCACAAAACATCTGAGGTGGATCCCAAAAGTCTAATACCACTTCTCCACCAACAGGGAAGAGATTCCATTCTGGTCGAACACATCAAAAACCCTTCACTCATTTCAACCAAAAATAAATCTGCGTAGAACCTGAAATGTTGGTGCGCAGCTGCTTTTTCCAGGGTAAACCATGACGTCGGTGGCACGTCATTCCGGAGTTCAGCGAGGAAGCAGGGCACTACAACGAGGAGGGCAATGGAAGATAAAGAAGAGGATGTCCAGGGGTCCGTCGAGGAAAGCGTTTGATGGCGATTTGTTCAGGTTTGTGCACTGTACAACTCTGATTACGACGACTTCTCTGAAAACTGGTGTAAACAGGGGCTGCTTCACTAGAAGGCTCAAAAAACCGGAGTGGAACCGGATGAGGATATTCCCTGTAGGCCAAAAAGCAAATAGATCATATCTCCTCTGGTCATAACCAAGGCCCAGTCCACACGGACGTCCGACTCAAGCATTTTCCTGACGTTTCTGGCATCAGGTGAACACGGACCAAACGCAGATTCTTTACAAAAAACGTTAAAACCAACATCCTAACGCTGTGCAGGTCGCAGCCAATGCAGCCTGAACCCATCGAGACCTGAGCTCCACAAGGCCTCTGGAGGTGTGCTGTGGTATCTGGCACCAAGACAGTAGCAGCAGGTCCTTTATGTCCTGTTGTGATGGGGCGCCTCCATGGATTGGACTCCCGTTTGCCAAATTGGCGACTTATTAGCGACTTTTCAGATCCTTCAGGACCTTATGGCAAATCTACCAAAATCGTAGACAAAACCAGTCAAACAAGCTCAAGCTGCTGGCACGTGAAATCAAAGAAATCTATCAACACTTTCAAATCAGCATTTGTCAGCACTGTTGGAAACCTCTAGAATCTTCCGTCTTGTTCTCTTCTCTCCTGTCTTTAATCCTCATTTAGCCAAAAACCAAAAGAGCCAATTTTCAGCGTTGACGACAACTACAACTACGTGCAACGTTTTTTTTGTTTTGGGGGGGGGGTTTCGAAGGCTGAAACAATGGCCCTGCTGAACCTTGTTTACGTTCAGGGAGGAGCTGCGAAGTGGAAAATTCCTCACGTTACCAGAGCTCGGAGTAGAAAAGCAGCCACTGAGATTTGCACTATGCACAGCTAAAAAACAAAGCTCGACCAGCATCAGAACTGTCCTTTCCCACCATTCCCAAACTGGGCCGTACTTTCAAAAGGCGTCGCTCCAAGCCTGCACAAATTCCTAGAACAGTGAAGGTCATGTGCACAAGGACACACTGCAGGCGTTAATGCAGATAGGGTTCTTGATAGGAGTCTGGTGCCCTTGGACATGGAGCAACAAGGCGGATACACGCTTGTGCCTCGGCCTGCGTTCATTAATGAGAAGGCATGTGCATTTGGCAGTTCGCTGCTTCGCTGTGTGAGCAGGCATGCAGGTTCAACTGTGTGTGTATGATTCCTAGTGTAAATGGGCGTGCCGCACATGCTGTTGTTTCTCAGATAGCAAAACCTGCTTAACAGGCTGCTTTTGACATGACAACGTCATCCTCTCTCCCATGTCAGGCACAGGGACAAAGGCCTAGAATAGAGGTCAAACAGGTTAGGACAACACACAGCAGAGCCAGTGCAGAACTAGAGCACAGCCCACTTTCTCAGAGATCCCCCAAATACTCATACACACCTTTTACACTGAGGTGGGACCACCCCGACACTGTAAAACTGGTGTTTAGAGTTCATAGTTGGTGTTGGAATTCCCAAGTGCTTTTGAAATTCCAAGCTCACAACAAGGAAGAGTCGAACAGTCAACAACGCTGTAATAAAGCCTGGGCGTTGTTTAGTTTTCTACATGGGCACCAACGCCAACGCCAACGCCAACACCAACACCTTGATGTCGACACCCTTTAACCCTTTGGTGTCCTGGTCCATTATTTGGTCGCATGCATTTTAAGTCCTTTAAAAAACGTCCATTGGACTTAGCGTGACCGTTCCATCTCTACCACTTAGTTTAGGTCAGTTATGGTCAAAAACCTCCACTGGACTTCACAGTGTCTTTGATTAGCCCTTTTCACTGAGCTTCCTCACCAGACGTTAGATGCTGGTTACAGGTTGTTCTGTTCACATTTGAAGTTTGGTGGATTTCTCAGAGAAGTTAAGAGAATCCAAAGATTTTATTACGTTTTTACTCATTCGTTCATGTGAGTTTTAGCAGAAAGAGACGACTTGACTGACTGATTGACGTCTATATTATAAAAAAATAACAAATAAAAATAAAAAATGAATACTTGACTAAATTCTTTCATTTTTAATAATATTTTAATTGTGTATATTAAAAAAATAATATAAAATACAAAAAAAATCATTGCTTTTTTCTTGGTGTGGCCAACTAAGAGCTAAACATTAAAAGCAGAAATGGCTGTTGCATAAACCAGAAACAAGAGTTAGGTGCTGAAAGTGAGTGAGGGCCCTACTCATCACAAACTTTAATTTCATGACCACAGCCCACAAACGTTTCGTGTTTATAGTGGCAAAATGGACAAAGTTTTATCTTTTCACAGTCCCGGAAAGTTCTAGAAAATTCTGCACAATTCTAGAAACGTCTGGACAGTTCTCACGGTTCTAGAGTACTCTGGAAGTCTACTCTTCAAGTGAACGGAGAACGTTCTTGACAGTAAAATTTTTCTGAGGAACAACAGCCGTTTCCTATTGGCTTTGTGGGCAGTGGAGGCCTAGTGGTTTGGACGCTGCCTTTGGGACCTTAAGGTCGCAGGTTCGAGTCCCGGCCCGGGCACCACTGAGGTTCCCTTGAGTAAGGTACCGTCCCGCTACGCTGCTCCCCGGGCGCTGTTGGAAGCTGCCCACTGCTCAACGTGTGCATGTGTGATGGGTTAAATGCAGAGGTCACATTTCATTGTGGTGCTTGAGTGTGTTCACAATGACAAATAGTCTCACACACACACTTTTGGGCATAAGGGATTGGACGTGCAGAGACGACATTACTGTTTGTTTTGAGAAAAACCAACACCAGTGGGTGCTCAACACGCCACACTGTGGTTCACTGCCTGCACTGGTTCAGTTCGTGGGCACACGGCGTCGAAGACATTCCCAACCACCGACAAACGCTGGATATGTGAGGGAAGCCATCTTTCCTGCACGCTGGAGCGAATCGAACCGTCCACACTGGCTTTCAGGATTCATTGAACGTTAGCCAATTAGCCAGGCTCAGCGATGCCAGTCCGTTATGCTTAATTCACTGAAGACGCCGGACAGTGAACATGTGATCAAGTCTCATTCGTTAGTTGGGCTGGAACAATGGATCGATCTGTGCTGATGCATCAAACCGAATAGCGAATGATCCGGCGTCTCAACGTGACACAAAAATCGATATGTGTGTCCTCTGAACTGAGGCAGAGGTGGTGTAACGGTCAGGGAGTTGCCCCTGTGGCCTAAAGGTTGACGGTTCAAATCCCAGACCAGTACAAGTACCACTGAGGTGCCTGTAAGCAAGGTACCCTCCCCAAGCACTGCTACCTGGGTGCTGTCCACGCCAGCTGCCCACAGCTCCTACAGGGACGAGTAAAATCAGGGATTCTCAAATCTGGACCTTAAATCCAGATTCCACTCCTGGATTTTGTACATGCCAGTAGTTAACTGAACTGTTGCTATAACTGATTGGCCACCTGCAGTCACATCCACTGGTGATGCCAAAATCCAGGAGCGGAATCTGGATTCAAGGTCCAGATTGGAGAACCTCCGGGTTAAATGCAGAGGTCACATTTCATTGCGGTGCACTGTGTGCTGAGGTGTGGTGTGTTCACGGTGACACTCACTCACTCATTTAACTCTATTTCACTTGACTGTGAGTGGTGTTTTGTAGGCAGACAGGTACGTACAGACAGACAGACAGGTACAGACAGACAGTGGTGCAGAGACCAGTACACAGCTACGGATCTAGCAGGTACACAGTGGCAGGTTGTTCGGGCCGGCCCCTTGTTGTTTGGGTGGGTGTACGCACCAATTAAGGTCATCCTTTTGTTTCTGACCTGTCCGTTGTCCCGCCACAGTTTATCCCTTCGTATTTTAACAGGCCATCCCTTTAAGACTGATCTGTACAGACTGTAAGAGTTCTTTTCAGATTGGCTGCCCTGTTTTGAGCCTCACTCCAGCAGGCAGTCTCTCAATCAGCCCATCACGGCACAGTCGCGAGCTCTTGCTCACCTACAACGTAGCAGACGAGACAAAGGCTTCTCTCTTCACCCTGCAGAAACAGCAACCAAACGCTCGCCAGCTGTGTGTGACTCCCAGACGCTGGCGTGAGTCATGGCACATTCAATAAGATCTGAGTAAGCAGGAGAAAGTGCACTCAGACCCACGATAAAGGGGAAGGAAATGACTGCAGGGAGCCCACATTGCCCTGGAGGCTCCACTGTATATCGGCCGTTACTCTGCGTTCGGCTTTAACCCGACCTCCCGCGTCCACTCGGAGACGAGATCAAACGCAAGGGGCCAAAGGCGACTCCGCAGCCCTTTACTCAGACTGTGCTATCGTTTCCAGGCACTGCTCTTTCACTTGGGTGTGGCTGTAGCAAGCGAACTACAAGGGCAACACCACTGACCTGTCACAGCTGAGGTGTCAGCTGAAGCTCTGAAGGGGAAGTAATGTCACTGCAATTCAATGAAAACGCAAAAAGAAGAAGCTGCGCAAGGGAAAAGGGTCCGTTATCCTACATTTTCTCCACATTTTATTACATTTTCCCTCATTTTCTTATTTGTCAGAACTGAGTTATTCACATATTCTATATTACATATATTCTATGGCGTATTACGAACATTATGTGAGGTGTTTATTAAAGTTGTGGGTCATTTTACACTTTTTCAGCTAGAAAACCAAAAGGTTTGCATCAGTTTTGCAATTTGCAATAGAGAAACGTTGACGTTCGATTTCTCAAAACTGCTCAGGATGCAGACAGAGCCTTAGAGGACAATTTATGAAGTTCCACTTGCATTTGCATGGGCTCACGTTTGGGCTGGACCCTAAAATCAGACTGTTCAAATATTCTTTTTTTTCCCCTCGCACTACCTTCTTAGCTTGGGCACCTGACGTCCCTTCCACTCCGGCTCCCATTAAAAATTCAGCGTTCGACTGAAGGAGTTGAGCTCAGTCACTCGTGCAGATGCTGAGACGGAGATAAACAGCTGCACGGCCGAGAGAATAAAGGATGCAGCCTGCAGTGTGTTGACAGCAAAACACTCTTTTGAATGGAGAACGACCAGCACAAATGCCCAGAATAATAAAAACACTGGATCGTTCGTCGGTTTTCAGTGGATCTAAAAAAAACAGCGTAATGTGACTGTACCTCACAAACACAATGGAGTGAAGATTATTTATAAAGATCAGCTACAAACCTGAAATCCACCAGCTGTAGGTAGACCACGTCAGCTTTAAAACTATTGTCCAAATGACACACACACACACACACATGTGTGTGTTTGTGTGTGTGTGTGTGCAACCCATAAAAAAAATCTATTTTACTGTTTTGTACTGAGAAGCTGCTTCTGTTTAGGACGACGCTGCTGTATTTGACCTTTAATAATAAAATGTTCACATTTTTATTTTTTTTTGCACGTGTGAGTTCATGAATATGTTGCAGATTGTGTCAATTTTAATGATATTTCATATCTAACTGCAGACCCCAGAATCGAACCGAATCCCTTTAAACCAAATCACATTACATGCAAAATCTATGGTATCGAACACGAATCCGATCGCTGGCTAAAATAATCGGACTGGCCTGTGATGAAACTCATGATTTATACCCCCAGTATTATTAATATATATAGAGAGATATAGACAGACAGGCAGATTTGCACAATAGAGATATTGTATATTTATAGATTTATAGCATAAACATTACACAAATAAGCTTCTAACACAGTGTTTTTGACAGGCTGACCAATCACAGCTCCAGGTGAGTGTTACTGGGCATTTGGATGAATGGAGGGGTTCATGTATTTCAACAAAATCTATTCGTTTTCGTCACTTTTTAACCATTAAAGACACGGTTATGCCAAAGTGTTTATAAAAGGCCCATATCCCCCCATGGCATTTCTGTACCAAACATGTAGTTCTTTATTCATCAGTTCATTCATTGTCAAATGTCTGTATTGCAGCTCATGGGGCTGAAACACTCCTGAGAACAGACGCTCTCAAATCTGGACCTTGAATCCATTTTCCACTCCTGCATTTTGTAATCACCAGTATCTACTAGAACTGCTGATATAACTGATTGGCCAACTAGAGTCACATCCATTGGTGATTACAAAACCCAGGACCGGAATCTGGATTCAAGGTCCAGATTTGAGAACCTCTGCCTTAGAACTTCAGCGTAAATGGGCGGGGCTAGACCGATTTTGGTTGAATACAGATATATGTAAACGCGTTGCTTCTGACGTCACAAAAACAATAACTTAAAACCGAGCTGTTCTAATGGCTTATTTCCCATATATGGACTGTATGGACGGGCTAAGGGATGTACATTTTGAAAATGCAACACTATTTACAAACTTCTAGCCTTTTTAAAAAGAGAAAAGTGATTAAACATGGCCATTTGATATATTGAAATGTCCCTCAATCGCAATATGTAGCAGCATAATTGCACGGATATGATTTTTGTCCACATACTGCCCTTATTTTATGCGTGTGCTTCGTAAATGGAAAATAAACTAGCAGTAAATTAGCTGCACTAAGCTAGCGCAGAGCAAATGCGGGTGTGACACGCTTTTTACCGCTTCAAAGAGAAGAAAAGTCACAGTACCGGTTTGATATCGGATTTTATTTCCGTGTTTTGCTGCTTAAAACCACCCTTTTTCCAGGCCATGGGGCAGATGGCCCTCTCCGTTCGACCTGTCACTCGTTTGTCGTCTGCTAACTAACTAGCTAGCAGAGCGCCCCGGTTTTATTTTTTTTACGCTCACCCGTCACCTTTTAATAAGCGGAAGCGGGGTCCGGGGTACGCAAACAGCGCAGGAGTCCTCCGTGAATACGACCCCAAAACATCCATTAACTAGACGACAACAAAAACGCAGGGGCATGGGCTGCGGCGGACTAGGCTCGCGTCAGCTCGTACAGCTGGAAACCGGCGGCCAGCGCCGAGCCGTAGCCCGTTGAAAGTACAAGAGCAGTAAACAGACCGACCTGCCGACGAAATTTTCCAACACCGAGCTCTTTCCGGCGCTCTGTCCTCCCACCACGGCGATCTGCGGCAGGTCGAGGTTGCAGCTTTGGCCGATGGAGCTGAACGCGTCCTGGAGTTTGTTGATCAGGGGGATCAAGTCCTCCATCCCCCGGTTCCCCATGGTTTCGCTCGGGGTTCAAGGCTTCGGCTCTCGCTCGCTCTCCCGGACACAAGCGCGGCTGTGGGCGCGGGTGCTCGGGTTACTTCGGAGCGCCGAGTTGTTTTTTACCCTTTTAAACGCCTTCGCTCATCAATCTGCGAGTGAAAAGCACACCTTCGCCAGCTTGAGGAGTCCCGGGCGCCGTTAGCTGGCGAGAAACATCGCACGGCGCGCGTTCACACGAGCGAATTTCTCCGCAGCCGAAACTCACAAAACAAAACTTCCAGCGACCATCCGGTCAGGCGACATCCGACCGGCGCCTCTAGTCCCGCCCGCTGTCACCGAGTAGCGCGGGAACTCATTGGTCCGTCCGAATACTTCCCCTTCTCTGATTGCTTAACTGTTTCAACGTGAGGACGGCGTCTGCGCCGCGATTGGTTAACTCGCGCTTCAATCTTACCGTAGTCCCGCCCTCCCGTGTTGTCTTTTCAAAATAAAAAAAATGAAACAAATAGAAAAAACAACACAAAATGTGGTTAAACCTAAAATATTTTATTAATAATTATAACGCACCGTTTTTATGGGAAAATCTAATATAAGATATTATAGAATCGCAGTAAGTTGATAAAAATGGCATTTCCTGCAGCTCCATTTCCGGTATTTTTGGTTTATGTTATTCTTTCCATATATATTGACCTCATTGGTTTTCGATTAGATTAGAAAGTTTGTCCGCAGCGATTACTTGCACATTGTATAAAAAACACTTCCTGGTGGGATCCACGTGGCCTGGTCACCAGTGTGAAAAATGGCCGCAGTGGAGAGCGGCACATGTGCGTGTACGGATATGGCAGCGGTGAAGTCCCTCTCCTCCGCCGCTCCTCTCGCTCTACGCATTGTGGCCGAGTGTCCGGTGAGCAAGGCGAGAGCCTGTGTGCTCACACTACCTCACGGTCCCGTGAACGCGCCGGTGTTCATGCCCGTGGGCACACAGGGCACTCTGAAAGGCATCACCGCGGAGCAGCTGGAGGACCTGGGCTGTCAGATCTGCCTGGGTAACACCTATCACCTGGGTATGAGACCGGTATGTGGGTGAGATACTACTGCAGACCATGGGCTGTGAGCTTTTTCCCCCAGTGGGTTCAGCGGTCAGTGATGTGGCTTTACTATGTTGCCCTTGTGTCCTGCAGGGTCCTGAGCTCATTGAGAAAGCCAGTGGCCTGCATGGGTTCATGAACTGGAGGAGAAACCTTCTGACGGTAAGGCCACTAGGCTGCCTGGCATTTTTGGCAAGGCGACACCCCACATCTGCAAAAACCTGGTCCAGTTGAGCTCTGCCCTCCCCATTCCCCCCACATTGCCAAATGGTTCGTTTTGTTTGTTTTCATCTGGGCTTCGCAAATCAATAAAAGTGTTGCTTGTGTTTTTTTATGCCCCCCCCCCCTTCAAAAATAACCTTTTGTTTGTTTTCATCAGCTCTATTCAATAAAAAATAGTTTTTTGTCTGCCCCCTGTCAACAAATGTTTGGTTTTGCTTGGTTTTGTCTCGTTTCCTCCCCTTAACAGAAATGTTGGTATTGTTTGGGTCTTTTACCTGTTTCCTTGACGATTTTTGCTTTCGTCTTATCCCCACTTGACACAAAAACCTTGCTTTTTTGCTTTTGTCTGGTCCCACCACCCACTAAATACATTTTTTGTTGATTCCCCGCCAGCTTCTATGATCAGGTCTCCACACTACCCTGTTGGCTGGTATCCTACATTTCCAGTGTCCAATCAGACACGTGCATGGGGTTAAGGAGGGTCACACGATCAGGGCGCGTTTGGCTTTGGCCCACATCGCGGCGGTCGTTCGGTCGCTCAGCAGAGTCAAGTGCTTACCTTGCTCTGTTCTTTCTCGTGCTCTTCTTGGTGCAGGACAGTGGAGGATTTCAGATGGTGTCCCTGGTGGAGCTGTCGGAGGTGACCGAGGAGGGGGTTATGTTCCGCTCTCCCTATGATGGCAAGGAGATCCTGCTCACTCCTGAGCAGTCCATCGGCATACAGAACAGTCTAGGTGTGCGTTCATATAATAAGTCACCTTAATACAGTGGGTTCATGAAGGTCCTGTGATTAGTTGGCAAATCATTGAGGAACGTCAGTAATGGTTGGTCGACCATGCTCAGCGTGAATGAGTGGGTCTAAACTGCTGGGACTGTATAGGTGGACATTTCTAACCATGTTGGATGTTCTGGCCTGGCTGTTCTGCGAGCTTTTGTGGTCTGGGGTTTGAAATGTTTAAGCATTCACATACTACACTGATCACTAACAGGTAAAGTGATTAATGCTGACTATTTTTAATTTTTTTTGAGTGAAAGTGACTGTCATTGTGAACACACTCAAGCACCACAACAAAGTGTGACCTCTGCATTTAACTCATCACACGTGCACACATGGAGCAGTGGGCAGCTACCAACAGCGCCTGTGGAGCACTGTAGCAGGACAGTACCTTGCTCAAGGGAACCTCAGTGGTGCCCGGGACTCGAACCGGTGACCTTCAGGTCTCAAAGGCAGCGTCCTAAACACTAGGCCACCACTGCCATTTCTTTACGATGGCACCTGTCTTCCAGTTCTTGAAGTTATCATTCTTTATTTTGTTCACACTATGTGAATAATTTCTTCCGTCCGTCTGTCTATTTCCATCATATGTCCAGGCTCTGATATCATGATGCAGCTGGATGATGTTGTTAGTAGTACTGTGACTGGACCCAGGGTGGAGGAAGCCATGCATCGCTCCGTCCGTTGGTTGGACCGCTGTATCCAGGCCAACAAGAACCCTCATCGGCAGAACCTTTTTGCCATTATTCAGGGTGGGCTTAATGCTGAGCTGCGTAAGGCCTGTTTAGATGGTAAGAGCTCCTTCACGCCCATTGTCCTTTATCCGCACCTGCCTTCTACATTCACTTTAATGCTCATGTAAGAAAACGGGGAAAGAGCTTCTGCGTTAGTGCCACTGCATCGTGCAAAGAGCCCAGAAGTAACGTTAATGTCTGTGTGCTACTGCATATTGTTACTATATGATGAGCTTGGGTAAGTACTGCTACTCAAATGCTCATTGTCTCTACCTTCCTCTCTGCCATTTCTCCTTTATCTGGACCCGTATGCATGATGCGCTTGGGTTCTGGGGCGCAGAAATGACGAAGCGAGACGTTCCAGGTTTTGCCATTGGTGGTTTGAGTGGTGGAGAAGAAAAGGACGATTTCTGGAAGATGGTGACACTAAGCACGGACCAGCTTCCTAGAGAAAAGCCTCGCTACCTCATGGGAGTTGGGTAAAATAAGATTTTTCTTCTCTTTAAAGTTAGACAGTTCCTGAAAAGACAGCAGGGTTAAGTGCTTTGCTTAGGGCAAACAATCATCATGGGTTTGAATAGAAATAAGATCAACCAAATCGTGGTGAAATATCATGAAGCAACTGAACAGTTCGTCATTGCAGAATTGATCGATAAAAAAGCTACAGATGGCAGTTTTACATCATCTCTGCCAGCTTTCTGTTCATTTAGGGGCAGTGATGGTGTAACTGTTAGGGAGTTGCCCGTGTGACCTGAAGGTCGGCGGTTCAAATCCCAGACGGTGCAAGTACCACCGTGGTACCTGTGAGCAAGATACCATCCCTAAGCGCTGCTCCCTGGGTGCTGCCCACGTATGGGTTAAATGCAGAGGTCACATTTTGTTTTGGTGTGGTGTGGTGTGTTCACAAGGACAATCACTCACTTTCACGTTACCAATTCATTTTTAAAGTGAAAGTGACCATCACCTGTGAAGCACCTGGGGAGCAGTGTAGCGAATGGTACCTTGGTCAAGACACCTCAGTGGTTCCCAGGTCAGGAACCTGTGACCTCCTGTTCACAAGGGCAAGGTCCTAACCACAAAGCCACCTCTACCAACTTTTTTTGTCTGAGGGTATGCTCATGATGTTGCGCTAGGTGAATGTCACAGAGTGGCAGAATAGTACCCTTTACTGAGTGTCCGCATTATCGTTCAGCCAACAAAAAAAAACCCAACAACACATCTAGAATGTTAGAGCTGCTGTGATTGGCTGTACAAATAGATTCATAAAGTATTGGAAGCAATCTTTATACCGACTGACAAAAGCTAAAGAAAAGAGCAGCTAGATTGCTGCAATTTGCAGAAACAACCTTTTAGAAGGGGAAACTGGGGGGGAAAAGAACAAATGATTATCTGCTTATATTACAAGCAGTTGGGCTCGACAGTGATCCTAACAACTTACCACAGTAGCAGTGGCCCATGGACCCTGACGTGACCAGGAATCCTGATATTTATAGCATGTAGGGCTTTAGGGATTTGCTTTGTGTGTTTTCCCCGATGCCGAAATTAGATAAGTGTGGGGAAATTTTCCTGGTGACATGATGCACATCCACCAATCAGCCATAACATTTCTATCCGCATTCACTTCATAAACCACAGTAGTTCCTCTGTGGGTTTGAGCCAGACTGGGTAGCCCTCACTTTGCACATTAATCAGTGAGCCTTGGGTGCCCATGACCCTGTCACCGATTGACCAATTGTCCTTCCTTGGGTCACTTTTGGTACACACCTACTGCACACCTGGAACACTCCACAAGACCTGTTTTGTTTTTTGTTTTTTTTGGAGATGCTTTGACTTGGCTGACTGTTGTCATCACAATAAGACCCTCAAATTGGTTTAGATCCTTACATCCCATTTTTCACATCCACTTCAAGAACTGACTGTTTACTTGCTGCCTGATACATCCCACTCCCCTGACAGGTGCCACTGTAATTAAAAAAAACTAGATAATCAATGTAAATCACCTGGTAGTGGTGTTAAAGTTATGGCTGATCTGTGTTTGCTAAGCATCAGATGAACTATCATATTGTTTGTGTGTGTGTTACAGTTATGCAGTGGACCTGGTGGTGTGTGTTGCCCTGGGCTGTGACATGTTCGACTGTGTCTTCCCTACTCGTACGGCTGTAGGTGCCACAGAATTTTGCACACTTTTGGTGGCTGGAGCTGTTTGCAGCAAAGCTACAATAGGCAATATACCCCCAGTGTCAGCGCAGTTCAAAAGAGGTCGTATCTGTTTGATCATCTCTGTGGTTTATTGTGCTTGTGCTGAAGCTCATTTTGTCTGTTCCAGAGATTTGGCTCAGCCCTGGTTCCCTGGGGTTCCCTGCAGATCAAACAGAAGCAGTATGCCAAAGACTTCCGGCCCATAGACGCTGACTGCCAGTGCGCTACCTGTAAGAGGTATGAAAAGCTGGGCCTTTAGTTTACGTTCTCGTTTATTGTTGGGATGCAAGTCTTTGAACCTGCTCAGCAACATGCTGTGTGGTCTAATGAATCCCAGTTCTGAGGCAATTGCAATTTTGTAGGTGATTATCCACACTGTTTTCAGTCTATGCTTAATCAATGTGTGGGGAAACAAAGGGACATGTTCTGCCTTAATATGCAGGGTTATAAAATTGCGTTGGGATTTGAATCAGTCTGAAATGGGCAAATCATTTATTCTGGATGGGTCTCAGTTGATGATGATGATGATGTGCTCATGCAATATCCATGCATATCAATGCAATAAACAATGCACACATGGTACAGCCAAAATAAATCTCACTTAGTGCTGTCGCCTGGGTCCTGGGTTTGATCTCCAGGTCGGCCTTTCTGTGTGGAGTTTGCAAGCTCTCCCCGTTTTAGTGTGTTTCCTCCAGGTTCTCCGGTTTCCTCCCACCGTCCAAAGGCTGCAATAGGTTGATTGGATGCTCTAAATTGCCCATAGATGTGTGTGTGAATGGTTGTCTGTCTGTGTTGGCCTACTGTCCTGGGTGAAACCTGCCTTGGTTAGTCAGCTGGGATTGGCTTCCGCTTCCCCGTGACCCACAATGGAAGAATCGGTTTGGAAAATGAATGAATTAAAATCTCTCCCCAGAAAGTCTGGATGGGACCGAGTGCATGATCTAACATTTCACATTTAATCAAGGTGAAAATTGAGATGTTCTGCTCCATTAAGTTGTCTTCTGAAGAACCTTTAAGTTGTGAGGGTTGAACTTTACACCTCTGTTTCTCCCTTAATGATCCCCTCAAACCCACAGACACAGTCGGGCTTATCTACACGCCCTTTTCAAGAGTGACACTGCTGCCATGCACCACATCACCATCCACAACATCTGCTACCAGGTATGGGACTTTCTTTTGCTTTCTTAATGCCTCCTCCTTGCTGTCTTCCTCTTAATGAATCCTTCAACCCAAAAATAAACAGATCATTGCTTTAAAGAAAGTGTTGTAATAAAGGTTATATAAATATATGGATAGAATATTAGTTTAACATATGTTGGGCTTTGGTTTTGGGCCGATACGGATCGCCGATCCGATACATGGGCTTTGGGTTTGGGCCGAT
>JBBPDA010000138.1:2060848-2071902 GCA_037974385.1 Arnoldichthys spilopterus
AGAGAGAGAGAGAGAGAGAGAGAGAGAGAGAGAGATAGAGAGAGAGAGAGAGAGAGAGAGAGAGAGAGAGAGAGAGCTGTAGGAGAAGCGTGAGTGTCAGTATCAGTCTGTCTCCTTCGGCTCTAAAACAGCTCGTTAACTTGCCAATTACACTAACGAAGCTGCCCACTGGTGCCCAGGGCCGCGATCCCACAGTGTAGGAGCTCTGAGGCGCCGGCGTGTGGCCGCTCCCTGATCCAGCGCCGCTTCTCTCTCTCCCTTCTCTCGTTAAACCTCGTCCAGACGCCGCGTTTACACCACTGCAGCTCAGGCGCTGGAGTCTCTACGTGCTCCTCAGAGGATCCGCCTGGAGACGGAAGGTTCCGGCAGCTGGAGGTGTTGTCGGGACGGCAGCAGCTCCAGGTAGCGTGAGCTGGATCCGGTTCGACCTGAGAATCAACAGGCCCAACTCACTCGTTCACCTCTTCTGCTCTCAGCGAGCACAGTGTGGAAGAGCAGCATCTCCGGCCTCTGTCCCCGGGTTTCAGCACAGATGGACAGTGACAGGGGCAGTTCAGACCATGTGTGAGGAGGAGACGTGTGAGAACATCTGGATCAGTAACAGTTTAATGCTTGATCTCTGTTTTGCTGTGGTGGGGGCCAGTCAGCAGATGGCACTGTGACTCAGGGACAGCTGCACAGTCTGTGTGTGTGTGTGTGTGTGTGTGTGTGTGGTCTCTGATGGTATGTGATGCACTGTCCATTAAAGAGTAAAAGACGTTTGAGTGGTTGTGAACAGAACGAGCTGCGCTTTAGAGACACTGTAAGGAAAAGGCCTCCCAGTCGCTGCACTCTGCTTAAATGGGCTTTTCATCACAAGTGTTCAGCAGCAGCGTTCAGGTACATTTAAAAAGATCTTTTCCAGCCTGTAAATCAGGCAGAACTGTAAGGCTGAATAGAGGCCTCCTCTTCTGTCTGTGTGGAATGAAGCCTGATTGTGTATGAGGCTCTATAGAATGATGTGCAATTGTCTGTAGGCACAATTAGAGTGTGAGTGCAGTTTGACGGAGAGAAAACTGCACTTACTCACTTTTTTCAGGACAAAAGCATTGATTTCTGCCTCTTGGTAGTGATACATGGTTATTGTACTGGTTAATTGTGTCCAAAAGTATCCACACACCACGTTTTAGTGATTTTGGCTTATAGTTGCTTACTTTCCAGCACAAATTAGGTTTTGAAGCAAACGAAATGCCTCATTTGGCCAAAACGATGCACCATTGTGCTGAGTATACAAAAGTCAGACAGTTTATTAAACTTATGACCATGAATTTAGTATCGTTTTTTCCTCATTTTTACCAAACTTCAGGGATAATGTGCACCTGCCGCCTCCACAGGGGAACAGTTGTACACACACAGCAGCACTGACCAATAGCATGGCTGCCCTGGAGTCCCAGATGAGCCCCAGGTCACCAAGGCTAATGCCAATGGTTGCCTAGAGTGGTAGAAACCATTCCCCCAACACCAAGCTATGAAACTGCATTCCCTAGAGTAATGGAGCTCGTTACTGTACCTTTGGGATGAGTTGGAGTGGTGTTTGTAATCCAAAAGTAATCATACAGTAAAGGCACCTGACCCCACTAATCCTCTTGTGACTGTATGCAATCAAATCCTCACAATGTTCTAAAGTCTTCCCAGAAAAGTAGAGACTGTTACTGCAGCTAATGCCTTAATGCTACAATTTTAAGGCTGCTTTTGAATAGACGATCGGGTGCGATTTCATGATTGGTCAGCAGTCATTATATGCGAACAGTACAAAGACTGGCTACAGCCAATGATTGTGCATGACACAAGTTGGCAGGGGGCATCTGCTCACGAAGCAAAAAACACATGATGGAGCATAGCATTACGGTGGACTCATCAAAATTTAGTGCCCGTTGTGGCCTAGGCATCCATCCGGCCACACCTGTCACCAGAGACAAGTTCCCCACCCCGCCCTGTGGGGCAACCATTCTTATAAGAGCGCATGCCCAGGTGGTAGTCATAAGCACTGACTGTCCACAAGTTGTAGTGCTTTTTTGTTGGACTTCCAATGTGAAACTCCTGTTTGGTGCAACTACTTGTGCTGAAAGATGGTAAGTCAAGTCAATTATATTTACATAGCACTTTTTACATCTGACTGTCACAAAGTGGCATTAGAGCATCTGCCCCTAATGAGCAAGCCCAGGGTGATGGAGACAAGAAAACTCCCTAAGCTGGAATAAGAAACCTTGGGAGGAACCATGACACAGCAGTAGACCCCATCCTCCTGTGGTCGACATGATGGTGTAGTTGGTGACCTCCTATCGCCGCTCTGTACACACTACAATAATAGGGGGAAAAATGTTGTGTAGTGTGAGCAGTACAGCGATCTGACCTCTTTCTCAGGCATGTGGTGTGAACAAGGCATAAGGCCTGCAGTAGGCCTGGGTAATGAAATACCAGCAATGACTGACCAGCTGACCAGCTTCTAGATGCTAATAACTGTGTTAGGAGAGAGACCTGACTTAAGAGCTGTAAACAGCTGAATGAACAATAGAGACTTTTAACATCAGACAGCTATGGCAACTGGAAATCAATCTGCGTTAACACCGTAGCTATGGAAACCAAATACGTTAAGCTCTATTGCAATGGCAGAATGGAGCGTTTCTCTAGCTGCGTTTTGAAAGCTAGACCATGATCCAGCAAGACCCCTAGGCCATCAAAGACCGATCCAAGGACTAAGGACCCACCCTTCTCGGATGCAGCCTAGTTTTTTGGTTGAAGCTACTGTCCGCTCACCTGATGGGCAGCGGTAGTCTAATGATCAGGGACCCTTGTGATTGGTTCTTTTGTCCATTTGGACTGGTTCTTAACTTGGACCCTTCTAGTCCTGGTCTTGGATTTGACAAAGGTGGTCTTGTCTACAGCTGTAGTTTCTCTTGTAGAGAAACAGGCTGCGCAGCAAAAAAAGCAGAAGTCAAGTTCACACATGTTCCCTGTAAGTATCCCATGAGTTGTAAAATGATGAGAATATCATTCTTCATGCTTTCCCCCAGGCATCTGTTCCTGAATTCCAGCATGCCTCCACTTTAACGGTGGGAAACGGTGCGTTGAAGTTCACTTGCTCGTACATGTTTAGCAGTTTGAGATTTATCCAACAGGGGGAGCTCCTGTGTTATATGCAGGTGTCTGTAAATTTTGAGACACAGTGTATACTGTCTCTCACTTCAGTTGATCTGTAATAAGCTGAATGGTTGCCCTTGAAAAAACACTATAGTAATAATAAGGGAATTTCTATAGGATTCCAATAGCAGACTGGGAAAACTACTAGTTTGCTAAAGGATAATATAGACATATTAAAGATTATTAATAACCAGCACTACAGGACTACTGTAAGTAGTGGACATATTATAGACAGCATCAGTATTAGGCAGCACTGTAGATATCCAGAGAGGCCTATACCAGAACTATAGACTTTTGCCTGCAGACCACTGGCTGGAGTTCAGTGAGGGGTCAGTGTTATATGTTTTTTAATACCTGCTCAAGATAAATACCAACAGGGCTTAATGGTAATGTACGTGATTGGGGACAAGCACAGCTGTAGCCAATGACAAGGAATTTCCTCTTCCAGGTGAGGATAAAATCATCAAGTGCTATTACATCACCAGTAAGAGCACCAGAGTGTACATTGATGTCTTCTAATATTTTTACAGCTATTTTTAAATTAAAGTTTAAAGCTATAATTAAAAAAAAAATGTAAATATAATGTTATGTAAATATATATAATATATTTTTAAAAATGTAAAATTAATTCATTCATTTTCCAAACCATTTAGGGTCGTGGGGAAACTGCAGCCAATCCCAGCGTATATAATTGTATATAAATTATAAATATATTAAATAGTTAAAAATAAATAAAATATTGACAAAGGTTTACATTTTGTTTTAAATAGTTTGATAAGTTGGCATTAGCTACACAGGAAGCTAACGGAATTAGCATTTATGCTAGTTTCCACAGAAGGAGTGTATTTGCCCATATTTTTTTTACTCGACAGAGAAAAGTATAAGCCTGACTTCACTTTACACATACTTGTTTGTACTTTAATATATTTGTGAGTGTGGAAGTGTTAAAAAGCATCCTGATAGCACAGTAAAAGTGTCGCTAATCAGTTGACAGTCAAGAAAAATATGAGATTTGCTTTACTTTACACACGAGTCTGGAATCATTTTTGCGTTGTGTTTGTTCCCAATGTTTGTTTTAAAAATCCACTGACAGGTGATGTCATTACAGTGGCTCCCGTCAAGGGGTGGGATGTATTAGGCACAGAGTAAACAGTAAGTTCTTAAAGTTGATGTGTTGGAAGTAGGTAAAACGGGCGAGCGTAAGGATCTGAGGGACCTTAACCTTAACCAAACCAAAAGACAATCTTTCTGCACTTTTAGTTTTTTCCAAAAAAGATTTTGGGGAGAAAACTGCATGGTTCCTTGGGAGGACCAACAAAATGTCTTCACGTCTGCAGATTTTCCTGTATTCCTAACATTATGAGGACGTTTCCTCACAAAGAGTTAAATAAATACACACACACACACACACACACACACTCACACACACACACTGCACTGTAACAAAATACAGCTTAATTTTCTGGGCAAATGACATCGATGTATTACATGATTGCAATATATTTACAAGTTCAGCCTATAAAAACCAATGTCACCCGTGGTTGTCGTGTAATGGCTCGTCATAACGAGCAAACAGGCTGTATTGTCAGGAGAGCCTTGTGCTGCCGCGTGTTTGTGTCCCCTTCCTTTTCAAATTAATGTCCTTTATGAGTTTTTAATGTGTTTTCCGCTAGTCTCTGCCCACAGCTAACAAGTCGGCTGTATTATCAATCCCACAGCTCAGCTCTCTTTATTGGGCAATATTTCCACCGTGGCTCTACGCTGTTGTTGCCCCTTCAAGTGGAAAAGCCTCTTCCGGAGGACACGGAGCAAGGCTGGCTGATGCTCTAAACGATTTCCCCTCGGATGAGCAGAAAGGCAGGCGGGGTCCATGAGGGGAGCGGCGGACTTTGAGTGCATGGCACGAAGCAGAGACGGATGTCTGTTTATTAACAGAGGGCTTCAGACGGTGAAAGTGAAAGAGGCAGGTGGGAGTAAAGAGAAGGATTCCCGGATCGGCTCTTAAAGGACAGGTTTTCCTGGCACTGGGAGACTACGGACAAGCTTCAGCCTCATTAGACTGGCTTTACATTCCAGCACTTTCATGCGACTGTGCCTGAAACTAGTGTCATTATAAATTTCACTTACATTGCACTATGTAAAGTTTACTGCAGCTTGTAAACTAGTCTGAAACTCTGACGCAACCATCCCAACTTTATGAAACAAGCTTCCTGTTAATACAAGGCTCGTAGCATACCTCTTAGGCCCTGTCCACAAGTGAATCGAGTGAATTGACAATTTGTCATTGTGAACACACCCCAAAGTGCACCACAACAAAATGTGATTGCCGCCTTTAACCCGTCCACATGTGGAGCAGTGGGCAGCTATCAACACCTATCAATCAATACCTTGCTCAAAGTTACCCCAGTGGTGCCTGGGCCAGCATTTGAACCTGCCACTCTCCGATCACATGGGCAAGTCCAACCACGGATTTATCCCATGATTGTATGTCAGGGGGCGAACCCTGTAGTGGTGGCCATGTTTCTCCGCCTACGTCGCATATCAGGAGGATTCTAAACACAAAGAGGTCAAACTTCAGGTCCAATCAAGACACTGATCCATATTTCACCATCTAAAGAAAGATGAAGCTCAAATTCCACAGGTTAAAAGCACTCTGGACTTCCTGATTACTGCCCCTCACAGACAAACACACAGGATTACAGTCTGGGCTGCAGGTTGGCGTTGAACAGAGGCAAACAAACGTGAGTGTAACATCATGTTGAAGTCAATTAGGCGCCGCTAAAAAACCTGAGAAGCTCAGAGCAGTTATTTATCCAAGATTTGAAGACCCGTGTGGACAGGGCCTTAGGGCTCGACCAAACGATTTGATTACCATTGTTCACACCTTGCATTAACATTCATCCTTGATAATCCTATCACAATTGAACACAGCCAAAGAGCACTGAGGGCGTATTTAGATCTGATCGCTCATGCTTCAGAAGTGTTCTGACCACATTCCTTTAGCAGTGAAGGACTGCCTACTCAACTGATGTCCTCTCTGCACAGCATTTCTCTATGCTAATAGCATTTCTCCATACTTCACCATCTTTGCTGCAGCAAAAATAAATAAATAAACTAATTAATTAAAGCCAGCAGCCAAATGATCATTCTGTGAAATGGAAATACTCTTTCACGAGCCACTAGCATCATGCTAAAGTCATGATTTTCCTGGAAGATGCTAAGCAGTGTACCCTGGCTGCATCCGAGTAGTTAAATAAGGCTTCCTTTACCGTCTGCTTGCCATGATTTTGCTTCATCTGCCCATGGCGTTACTAAATATATCTGTAGAGCTGATTCGCATGTGGATCCACTTGACTACCAAGCCAGTCAAGCTCAAGAAACGTGAACAGGAAAAGACATTTTAACAAATTGAAGTGATTTGTTTGCATATAGAATGGTGAAGGGAGAGCCAATCACAAGTGGTCACCTGAGACTTACGTGGAGACGCATTCTAACTCCAGGTTTAAACAGACATACTTGTGATCAGATCACCTAAGACGCCTATTGATGCCAGGTGTGAACAGACCGGAGAATCTCCTCTATTTAGTATATGAGCTTCATATTTTTCATCATGCCACAGAAACTTTTTGGGCTATAGCAACTCTTCAGTGGGATCAGAACAGATAGGCTGGTTTTCAATCCCCATGCACATCAGTAACCCTTGGGTCCCCTTGACCCTGTCACCAGTTCACTGGTTCCTTGTATCACTTTTGGTTGGTAGTAACCACTGCACACCAATAACACCTAATAAAACCTGCCATGGTGGTGATGCTGTGACACAGTCGTCTAGCTATTACAGTTCACATCAACTTTAAGAACTGACTGTTCAACTGCTGCTTAATATATCCCACCCCTTAAAAAGTGTCTCTTTTATATGATAATATTCACACCTGTGAGAGGTTTTTGGATGTGGCAGTACTACTACGTCGTTGTGAAGGTGACAGTAAAACCGGGAGCTCAGAGCTTCAAACCTGTTTGCTGTAGTGAGTTCTGGCAATGGAAGAGAAGATGAATTTTTTTCAAAAGGAAGGAACGCTTAGAGGAACCAAGTTTTCTAAGTCTTAATCTTCTAAGAGCATGAAGTAGAACCAAGACTCACAAGGAAAAACCACATCCGTTTCTGCAGATTACATCTGCCCGAGTTCCATGTTGGAGTTGCACTCATAAAGCTAATTATAAATCATGACAGACGTTTGTGAGGAATCTGATGGGAGCCTATTCATTAAAATCTCTGGGGCGTCCAGGTGAGACTTTTCCATCTAATTAGGAGGGTGAAAAGCAGATGGATGTAGTTCCAAAGTGGTCAGCCAGGTCCAGAGGGCAAAAGGAACCACATCAAGATTTTGTATTAGTATCATATGAGGCAGCATTAGCACATGTCAAAGAGACACAACTGACAAACCAAATTGCAGCCCTGGTCAAGCTGAATTATCTGGACCTGGTGTGTTTTTACAAATTGAGATGCAAAATTGATCCCTGGGCGTCCGTTAGCTGATGTAACAGAACTGGCAATTAGTTCTGAGCTGTCCAGTGATGTGGCATTAGCTACAGTTTGCAGAGATGTGGTGGCATTTCACATTCCTTCATCCTCCCACTCTGGGAGCACTGTGTGATGGGGAGGAAACAAGATTGGATAGGACTAAACTGGTGAAATTTTTGTTGCAAAATTAAAAAAAAAAAAAGAATTTGAGTCAATCTGGTAATGCTAAATGGTTGGTAAAGGAGTTAGACCAAACCAAATCACATTATTTCCTAATCTCCAAGATTTTATCTGCATTATCAGTGGATTATTTGATCATTTCATCTATTTCTTAACTTTTAACATTTCATATGTATCACTATGTCTTGGACGAATCCACAAAAGCAGAAATAACTGTAGGTTTAAATTAGAAAAAACTAACAAACATTTGTTTTTTCCTGGGTACAAAGGATATTTTCCTAATGCCTTCTCCCTAAAACCAATAGAAAATAGCTGTTGTTCCACAAAAACTTTGCTTCTGTGCTCAGGACCATGACACTTTCAAGAACATTCATTTTAAATGCTAAGTAGAACTTCCAGAATATTCTAGAACTGTTAGAACTGTCCAGAAGTTTCTAGAATTGTCCAGAATGTTCTAGAACTTTCTGGGACTGTCCAGAAATGATAGAAATTCACCTGTTTTGCCACTATAAATACAAAACCTTTGTGTGCTGTGGTCATAAAATCAAAGTTTGTGATGAATACATAGGACTTTTGGAACACTTTGAAGTCAGCAACAAAAATTGTGTAACAATGTGTAATTGCTGTATTAGTTCTAGCTATTTTACAGACATGTCTGCTCGGTGTGCAGGATACATTTTTAGCCACATTTAGCCCATGGGCTGGTAGTTTGAGACCCCCAACTATATGCCTTCAAGTCTTGGATACATCACTGACTGTGAATATGAGCTGCAACCTATTGAGCGGGTTCCTGTTAGATGGTGAGCAGGACTCTTTAGTGAAGGCATCACTCTGGAAATGCTACATACACGATAACGTGTGCTGAAATGTCTTTTAAAAGCTGTTCAAGTTCGTACTACTAGAATCCCACAGAGATGCTTTCAGAATTTAGCACTTTCAGAGAGGTGTGGGAGTGGTGACCTGTCCAGGGTGCTTCTCTGCCTTCTGCCCTAGAAGCATCAGGACAGGCTTCAGCACTCCTGTGACCCTGGTTCGGTCGGGATTGTTGGCTCAGAAAATGGATGAATAGATGGATACTGGTGTATTTGGATACTTGTGGCTTGAACTGAAGGCCTGACTCCCAAATCTTTTTTGTGGCAACATGTTTTCAGTTCATGGACTGCCTAAAAGAAAATGACTGGAACTCGTACCCCTTACCAAAACGTGATGGCACAATCCATGGCGCTCACCGTCCATGTGGTTGTAGTTGCCCACAGCTGAAGAAGGTCCGCTTGTTGCTCCGTTTCTGTAGTTGATCACCATAATCATGTATAATTGGCGAACCAGCTCCATCAGGGCGCTTCAGCCTCGGGATCCCTCTGCTTAATTAAAAGGTTTATTCAACGGTTTTAACACCGTCTATGCTCTCTGACCAAGAACAATTATCCCTCACAGCTAATTAGCTGCGGATGAATTAGCATTGAAATTGAGGTTAATGAGTGTACCTGTGTGCAGCGGCACTGTTCTCGCCAAAACAACTGATGATTGTTCACATATAACAAAGTAGAACATCTATATATATATGTACAGCAGCAGCAACATCTAGAATACTGTTGAAATTGCACTTATTGTATAGTGTTCCTGGCCAAAACTGGAGAAGAGGGTGATCAGCAAAAGTTTTGTTGAGTAGGGGTGATGGTAGGCTTTGTGCCTTATTAGTGCAACCGCCTATATTTGCCTATGCCTAGAAGCGCCCCTGATTGTCGATCAGCCAAGGTATGTTTGGTGTCTGCAACACAGCCATTAATTAATAAGCCACAGCTTATTACCAGACACCAACTCAGGTTTCCCCGGCCTACTGAGTAACACCCTTTACAAATGACAGACGATTCACTACGCAGCAGCCAGAACTTTTCTGAAAGCTCAGAAGTTGTATGATGTTGCACCACTGCTGCGTAAAGTCTCCTGTTGCAGCCGTGGCCTAATGGTTAGAGAAGAGGACCTCTGACCGGAGGGTCACCGGTTCAATCCCTGGGATTGGCAGGGAACCCAGGTGAGAGAGTAAGCAGCACTTTGATGCCCGTGCTTAAACCTGTATGGTGATTTCAATGAAGCTTCTGTAGCTCCCGAACGTCCTCAGACCTCCGCCCTCTGTATGGCTGAGCTATATATGCTAATTTGACACTGGACATTGTGATGCATGTGCAGATTAGAACACAGCCACAGGAAGCATCCGCTGTGTGTTTGAAAACGCACCGATTGTGACTGCATCAACGGGACACCAGACAGGGCACCTCAAAGCCGGACTGACCAGACTAACAACAGACGTCTGGCAACTCTGCTTGTGTGTTAAAGTCGGTGGCAGATCGGTGATTATACCCATACAGGCTGCATCCATATGAACTGAGCTACCCTAAAAATGACCACTGTGATACTGGTCACTACATGTGTGTACCAGAGTGTCTTTGCTCACTTCTGTGCGTGTGAGTGTGTGTGTTTCTCAGAGTGAGCGACTGGTGCTCCCTGTCTCCATAGCAACGCACTGTGTGCAGTGTATGTGTGTGTGTGTGTGTCTTGTAGGGAGCAGGCATGGTGCATGAAGTCTGACCAGTGTGTGGGGTCACAATGCAGAGACCCCTTACCAGCCTGCAAAATTAGATTATTGCCTTTTTTCCTTTCGCCGCTAACATGTGACAGACTGAGGAGCCAAAGGGGGTGAAAGAGGGAGGCAGAGAATGGGAGAGAGAGAAGGAAAATGAAATAGAGAGATAGATAGATAGAGAGAGAAAGAAGGAGAGGGAAAGTGAGAGAGAGATTGAGAGAGCGAGAGGGAGTTAGAAAGGGAGAGAAAGAGGGAGAAAAAGTGAGAAAGAGAAATGTTTTCTCCCAACTCTTCTGACCAGTGGCTGACTCATCACATACCCCCTCTCTCTCTCTCTGTCTCTCTCTCTCTCTCTGTCTCTCTCTCTCTCCCCCCCTCTCTCCCCGTCTCTTTCTCTCTCCCCCTCTCTCCCCCTCTCTCTCTCCCCCTCTCTTTATCTCTCCCTCTCTCTCCCCCTCTCTCTCTCCCCCCCCTCTCTCTCCCCCTCTCTCTCTCTCTCCTCTCTCTCTCTCCCCCCCTCTCTCTCTCTCTCTCTCTCTCTCTCTCTCTCCTCTCTCTCTCCCCTCTCTCTCTCCCTCTCCCCTCCCTCTCCCC
>JBBPDA010000138.1:2072284-2087284 GCA_037974385.1 Arnoldichthys spilopterus
TCCCCCCTCTCTCTCTCCCCCCCTCTCTCTCTCTCTCCCTCTCTCTCTCTCTCTCTCTCTCTCTCTCTCTCCCTCTGCAGTCTGCAGGGCGTCTGTAGAATAAAAGGCGAAAGCCTGGTCTAATTACACTGCTGCGTATTGAGATGGGCTTTAGCTGTGGGGATCAGACGGAAGGCAGAAGTGCTGATTAGATGTTTCTTCTGCTCATGTCTGTTTTCATCTCTGTCCTTCTGCACCCGAGGAACTGATCAAAAGAACAAATTGCCAAATTCTGAATGTAGGTTGGGAAAATGGGGATGATCTACAGGGCTGTCAGAATGCTCTGATAATTATGGAGCTTACTGTATATACACATTACTGTGCAAAAGTCTTAGGCCCCTGTGTTAACAGTTTAAAGCCGTTTATCTGAGCAGTGTGTTTCTCTCTGCAGCAAAAACACAAGTGAACATTAGAATCAATGCAAACGAACAGTGCAGCAGTGAAAGTCTGAGAATCTGTGTGTAAACAGTTGTTGATGGTGTGTGAGCTGTTAGAAGACACAGTTCGGCTCCAGTTTCTCCTCCATGTCTCCAGTCACTGCATGGACGTGTGTGAGGCTCCATCAGCTCCTAATTTCATCGAATGAAGGACTGATTGAGCCCAAAGCAGCGATTTGATGGGAGCTGCAGTAACACTGGGCGTCCACTAGGAGAGAACTGTGGAAATGGTCAAACCAACACACTGACACACAATCACCGTTTACTGCTTTACTGATATTAGTGTTTACTCAATTATTAATAAAACGTAAGCAACTTTTAATGAGAATTAAAACCATCAGTAAGTCAGTAAACCAGTGTAAACCATCAGTAAATATTGTTTTGCCTGTCAAGGCTATCAGAAATCCCACATAGATGTTATTAGGGCCTGACGAATGCTAGAAAGCCATCTGCCACTGTCTGCATCCAGAAGGGGGAGCTCTCTCTCCCTTCTCTCTCTCTCTTTTTGTCAAAAATTGGCGAATACAGGCAAACGAATAGACACCATAAGCCTGCCTGCAACATCTTTATATCTCTCCTATCTCATCCTATATAGGTAATTACATATGTCATAATTGCATATAGTGTGTGTATATTTATGGGGCATATGGTGACTCCATGTCCAGGAATGTTCATCCAGGTCATGTTGAATGAAGTGATGGCAGTAATCAGGATCTCTCTTTGGCCATGTTGGCATCAAATGGCACCATGTGCCTCCTGTTTTTTTCATGTGTGGTCCTGAATGGAATACGTATGAGCAAACGTCCATGCTGTTGCTTTTAAGGCCACAGGTCTGTTTACACGAAATACAGATACGGGTCAGCTACAGACACAAGTGTGAACGGCCAAGGCAGGAGTGTTGGATCTGAGTCCGAATGGGAACTGAGTATGAGGCTTGTGATGTGAACGCAGCCTTGGTGACCAGAGCATCAGAAGGGAATTTATCATTTGTTGCGCTATATTTAACAGAATGAGATAACGAGGCCATCAGCTGCTGCCTGCTGCCAAAGACAATTTCCTCTCAAGGCCATTAGCCTTTAACACACACACACACACACACACACACACACACACACACACACACACACAGTAACCTATTTCTACTCCAATTTACTCCTTTTCATGTTACCATAATAACTAGGCCTCACATGCACCTACTAACCCTTTCTACTCCTCATGAACTTCCTCCTTCTCTCAGTCCAATCCTTCTCTTTCTCTCCCTCTCTCTCCCTCGCCTGCTCTCCAGAGTGCAGGTAGAGTTCTATGTCAACGAGAACACGTTCAAGGAACGCCTAAAGCTGTTCTTCATCAAAAACCAAAGATCCAGTGAGTCCCTCCTGCTGCTGGACAGTGTGGTGGTCAGTGTGAAGGACGCCAGGGTCTAAAAACAGTTCACAGGGAATGCAAACACGTTTCAGAACAGGAACAACGACAACGTTTAATAACATGAAAACTTAATTTAAACCACTGAGCTTCTTGAGAGACACCAGAGGCTCCTGACTGGGGCACCCGTCTTAGCACTGGTCCTGTCTTCAGGAGATTGCGCAGCCATCCATGGATTCCTGCAGACTCTCTTCGGTTGGGTAGGGCAGTCTTCCACCTAGCCCCATCAGTCAGTGTGATGCGAGGGTTAAATTATTTTAATGAGGGAATGTATTGTATATTATTGAATTTTTGCCTTAATAAAAATGGACAATTTTCATTTTTTTTAGATCATGTTCTTTACATATCACAAAGTGAAAGAGAAGATTATACAGTAGAAATAAATAGCTTTAAAACTCTAGCGGATATTTTTTGTTCTGGTTAAATTTAAAAGAAAAATTGTCATGTGACTGGGTTGACGTTAATGCCATTTTAGAGATTTAATATACGAATATATGCAGATATCACAAATACATTTCTTATTTATTCCTGTATAATTATATAATATTACATTTTCTCTAATGTATTTAAGGCCGTTTTTTACAGTGCCTTGAGAAAGTGTTCACTCCTTGGAGTTTTTCCTGTTTTGTTGCACTACACTCTAGAACAGATTTTTGTTTAACAGACCTAATAAGATAGTCCAGATTGAATAAAATATACCTTCAAATAAATAAATAAACTGCAAAGTTGTGCATGATGCATAAAATCACTATATTAGATCTGGTCCCAACAATTAACTTCAGAAGTCACACGATCAGTTGATTAATGTCCAACTGTTCAGTAAGTGTCACATGATCTGTCACATGGTGTTTGTATAAATATGCCTGTCCTTGAGCTGGAAACAACAGAGTGGGCAAGAAGGGTAATAATCAGACATTTAGCAAAGATACTGTAGACAACACTGTAGGATCTGCACAGCTCCAAAGCAGAGAGAAACATGGAACACATGAAAGAAAGATCTCTACTCAGATGACCCTAATCTTTAAACTTCTGTCTGCCATTGGAAACCCAGAGAACACTATTGCCACAGTGAAGCATGGTGGTGGCAGCATCACGCTGTGGGGATGCTTTTCATCAACAGGGACTAGTGAAAACTGGTGAGGACTGTAGGAAAGATTGGTAGTCCTTTTCCCAGTTCTTGAGGAAAACCTGTTTTCCTGAGATTTGAGACTGGTACAGATGTTCCAGCAGGACAATGATCCTATACATACTGCTACAGTTACACTGGACTGGCTTATAGCGAGACATTAAAATGTCTTGGAAATTCCTAGTCAACCCCCAGACCTCAGTCCAGCTGAGAGTCTGTGGCATGACTGAAAGACTGCTGTACACAACACAGCCCACCTAACTTGAGGAGATCACTAGTTGCCCATTCTATTACTCCTGCTCTCAGGCGCTCACATTGGCCAGCATCACGCTGAGTTATTGGGGAGAGGGAGGCCCATGCTGCTTACCCAGTCAGAGCAAGGGCATTAATGCAGTCTTGGTCTCCAGGCCACAGATGGCTGTGGCATCACCAGGGATCTTCCGACAGCAGGGCCAGTGCTTAGATGCTTGTGCTACAGAGCCCAACTGCTCCTGTTTGGCATCGTAGCATATTACCAGCTAGAGACGCGACACAGAATGTTTCATAATAAGAATATCAAATATATATCAAATCTTACATTATTTTTCCACATCATTTTGTTCCTGTTCTTGAAAATGTGAAGAAATCCACAAGTCTATGCAATGTTTCTAAGCCCTGGTGGTCAGTGTGGAGGTCAGTGTGCTGGACAGTGTGTTTGGTGTTAACTGTGGATGGTGTGACGGTCAGCGTGGTGAAAGTATGGTGGGTAGTGTGGTGTTTGGGGTAATGAATGGTGTCATGTTCAGTGTGGTGAATGAATGGACGGTGTGTTGGGCAGTGTCGTGGTGAGTATTGTGATCAGTGTCTCGCTTTCACTGCTGTTGCTTTTCGTGTTGGTTTTGTTTTATTCGTTTCTGAGTGTCTTGATCTGTTTGAGTGGCTCTATGGAGTCTGCTGCTGCTGCTAGCCAGTCGTCTTGTTCCTGGCCGTTCCCTCCGCTGTCTTGTCCTGTGCCGTGTGTGAGTACTCGTCCAGGCGTCTGTTTCTGTCATTTCCTTGGTTTTCCTGCCTCGTCTGCCGATGATCTAAGCTGTGTGATTGCTGCAGGTTTGAGAGTGCGCCTCTTCAACTTCTTCCTGAAGGTGGTAAGCTGCCTGCTCTACATCGTCCGAGTGCTGCTGGACGACCCCCATGAACAGAAAGACTGGTGAGAAATGGGTCCACACCCTGTTCCTGGAAGACTAGTCTGCTATACAGCTTAGGTCTAACTAAGGCTGCAATTATATTGCAGTTGTTAAACATTATTTTGTGCAACTTAGACCCAAACCATCAGATTTGTCTGGACCACAAATGACAGAAAACACTTTCAGACTAGTGATTGGTAGAACCACCTTTTATTGCAACAGCCTTGTGTATTATACAACTGTAGAATTGTAAAAAATGCATTTTGCACAAACATGTCTGCACTCCAGTCTGTGTAAGTGGGCTCTTGGTTGTAGGTAGATTTAGCTGTTACCCAAAAACAAAGTCCTATAAGAAAACAGAAGAAACTTCTTGAAGATTTGTGCTTTTAAGAAGAAATTTCTTCTTCAGAACGACTGTGAGGCCCATTGTTCTGCTGAAAGGTGAAGTTTTTCTGCAGACTGGAGCAGGTGGTCTTCATGGATCTCCCTGTATTTTGCCCCATTCATCCATCCTTCAGTTTTAACAAGATCCCTAGTCTCCAGCGAGGAAAAGCATCCCCACAGCACGATGCTGCCACTCTCATACATCACTGCTGGGATGATAATTGTTGAGGAAAGGACAGTGTTGTGTTGTGCCAAAATCATGTGGAATCTTGGCCAAAAAGATCATTTTAAAGTCTCATCTGTCCAATAAACCTTATTCCACAGTTTAGCTGGGTTGCTTTCTGACAAATTCTAAATGTGATTTGATGTGATTTTTCTTAAGGAATGGTTTCCTTCAAGCCGCCCTCTCACACAGGCCAAAAGTGACTGCTGCATCTTCATTCCAGTCTGTGGTTTCCCTCATAATTCCCTTCCTCCTCTGACAGCTTTTGAGGGATGGCCTTGTCAAGGCAGTGCCTGGTATGATGCAGCTCCCATCCAAAACATTCCCCAAAAAATGAAATTTGCCATACTGTCATTTGTAATCCAGACCAATCTCTGGTTTTTAAGGGGGTTGAATACTTTTACAAGGTATTGGTTGACTGATCCACATCATCAAAGTGTTTATCAGAATCAATATATTAAAGCTGTGGTTCTCCAACCGATCCTAAGGGCCTAAGATGGAGACAGGTGGGAAATTGTGGACTGATGGGGTGGTCCTGAGGAACGATTCGAGAACCAGTGATCTAAAGATTGGTACTACCCTAGTGTTCTGTCCTAGTCTGAACCTTGGGAGACAAAATGAGATGGTACCTGCTGAAAGATTGTTTGTGTGTGTGTGTGTGTGTGTATGTGTGTGTGTGATCGAGAGCTTGAGAGAATGCCAGAGGCAGGTGAAGAGAGGGCAGTCTTGCGAAAATAGGAAACCAGACTCCTGGTGGGACTGAGAGAGAGAGAGGGAGGGAAGGAG
Source organism: Arnoldichthys spilopterus (assembly GCA_037974385.1). Lineage (NCBI taxonomy): Eukaryota > Metazoa > Chordata > Actinopteri > Characiformes > Lepidarchidae > Arnoldichthys > Arnoldichthys spilopterus. The sequence continues at coordinate 2,077,865 of JBBPDA010000138.1, forward strand.
AGAGAGAGAGGGAGAAAGCTGGAGGACTCGTGAAGGTGGACCAAGCACAGAACATGTTCAGATGTAAACTTAAGGGCAGACGAGTGTGAGGTGAACAGAAGAGAACAGCTGCAAGAAGTAGAAGAAGCTGTAGAGAAGTGCAACTGAATGACTTGGTCGCAAGAGTTGAAGGACACTACAGCAGGAGTGTCTATGTTTAGAGGGCGTTGTGGAGAATTGGGACTAGGAATTGACCTATATTTTTTTCAGGGCTGATATAATTTTGCTGTAAAAACTAAAATGTTGGTGTCAAACTCCAAACAAAAACTTCATTGAAATACCAGCCATAACATTAAAACCACCTAACTAATCTTGTGTAGGTCCCCTCATGCCAGCAGAATGTCTTTATGTTAAAGCACAGACTCTATAAGACCTCTGAAGGTGTGTTATGGTATCTGGCACCAAGACGTTAGCAGCAGACCCTCTAAGTCCTGTAAGCTGCTCCACGTGTGCACGTGTGATGGGTTAAATGCAGAGGTCACATTTCGTTGTGGTGCTTGAGTGTGTTCACAATGACAAATAGTCACTTTCACTTTAAGCTGTGAGGTGGGGCCTCCATGAATCAGACAACTTTGTCCAGCACACCCCCACATGTTCAGTCTGATTGAAATCTGGGGAATGTCAGGCTGTCAACACCTGGAGGTCTTTGTCATGTTCCTCAAACCGTTCCTGAACAATCTTGTGGTCCTGGTCAAAGTAACATCCACATGAATGCCAGGACCCAAGTTTTCCCAGGATAACATTGCTCAGAACATCACACTTCCTCCACCAGCTTCTTCCTATAGTACATCCAGGGGTCATCTCTTCTCCAGATAGGTAAAGCACAAGCAGATACCACAGCAAACCTTCCGAGCTATTCTGGAGTCCATGCCTTGATGTGTTTTTCCAGCACGAGGATGACCTTCACAATATTAGGCAGATGTTTTTAGTAATGCTGAGCAGTGTATATAGATTTATTTTGGTAATTTTATAGAGAAGGACACTGAGACAGGCTGTGGAAGTGTTTATTGGTTGTACTCAAAGCGTTACACTTATTTTGACCAATCCTGACAGGATATTGAGCACTGAGAGGGTTTTTAAGTCATGGTGTTAGAGATGCACAGAAGACCTTTGATCAGCAAGAAAGCAAGTGCAAATGTCAATACCACTTTACAAATACCAGCTTTGATTATCACCCAGATAATTGGTCAAGCCCATTACACACATATCAGTGCCTAAAACACACCTTAAATAAGAGGTAGACAAAAATCCAACTTTCCACTTACTCCAGGTGTGGTCGAGCCAGGTTTGCTTCTTTGGTGTAGCACTGGAGCTATGAAGCTAACATTACAAACAAACTCAACAGTCACACAAATCCTTTTTGTAGCTACATGCCCCAAACACCACTCAGACCGTTTAACCTGCATTCAGCTCTTCATTAGGGTGGTGCAGACTTGTGGATGTGGTTTAGGCCTCTAACTGAACGCCGCTAGATGACCGTGTCTGTTTTCAGAAACCACTTCAAGAGTAGGAGTGAAAGTGATTATTTGTGAACACACCAAATCACACAAAGTGCACCACAATGTCCTGTGCCACATAAGGAGCAATGGTCAGCTATCAACAGCTCCTGAGGAGCAGTGTAGCAGGATGGAACCCTGCACAGGGAAACCTCAGTAAGAGGATTGAACCTGCAGTCCTTAAATCACCTGGGCGGGTTCGTAACCACTAGGTCACCACTGCTCATTTGAGTGCAGATCTAGAATCAGTTTTTGTGGCAATATCTGTCATAAAAGTGGAGGAATCTGATCCCAGATCAGCCATTAATTAATATATATATTTATATATATATATATATATATATAAATATTTAATATTTTAATATTTAATATATATATATATATATTTATTTATTTTTTTGAGTTCTAAACCACATCCACAAGTCTGCACCACCTTAAGTTTTGGGCAGGTAGAGATTTTCTAGGGGAAGGATTTGGGTAAACTGAGTGACTCCAGAAATGTATTGATTGGCTACACTTGGGATATGTGGAAATTTCCATTAATTGGATTTTTGACTGAATTATTCTTCAGTAAATCTCTGTAACACGTCCTCCAGTGGCTTATTTTTTCCTGAATTTCCTGTTCTGACACATCTGATCCGACAGGTTAAGTTGGTGTGCAGGAAAAGCCCCTCAGAGCCGGACGTCCCTGGGTTTAGTGTAAGGAACACACGAAACGGATTGGGTGAACAGGAGAAGACGGACGGGTCTTTAGACATGAGTATTGAACGGCAGCCACTGATACCCCCTTATTTTTCTGTGTGTGTGTGCTTCCTCCACAGCCCTGGTTGTCTCCGACAGAATGCCTCTGCGCAGAACAAAAGCCACTTTGACTGGTAAGTGTCTGTGTCTCGAAATGAAACTGCTGGAGACGCTGGTCAGGGTCCAGAGGGGGCCGGCAGACAGATCAGCAGTGCTTCTTTAATGAGGGAAAAACAGAACATAATCGATCCGGACCATCCGTCTCCCAGAGCGCCCGCCGGACCTGCAGGCGCTGGCCCATTACACAGCAATAATAATACATCCTCGTTATATGAGCGTCAGGCCCGTCTCATGCACACAGCCTCACAGCGGCCGGCCCAAGTTCAAGCGAAAGTTGGATGAAAAATCTAATTGACTTAATTGGCCCCTCCCCGTCTGACAGATGTTGTCAAACAGCTGTCAGGTGGATCAGGTGTTGAGATAGGAGTGAGCTAAGAGGTATTGGAAGCCTGTGGCCATGGAAAATTCCCATAAAAAGTTCAAAATCATCATATCGTCGCTGATCAGAGAAAACCGTGTATCTTAGTGCAGCAGCTGGCCTTTACATGATGAACTGACCAATAGAAATGCTTCAAAATCACTTGCTCTAATATGTTCTTCCATTATCTTACATTTGAATTAAGGAATATTTTTGCTTTGCCTTTGAGTTACCATTTAGGAGATACTTGAGTAGATGTCTGGGCAGTGGAGGCCTATTGGTTAGGACGTTGCCCTTGTAAACTGAAGGTCGCAGGTTCAAGTCCCAGCCCAGGCATCACTGAGGTACCGTTGAGCAAGGTACCGTCCTGCTACACTGCTCCCCGGGCGCTGTTGATAGCTGCCCGGACTTTGTTTGATGGGGTGTGTTCACAATGACAAATAGTCACTTTCACTTCCCTTGATATGCAATAGACAGTGTTCAATAGACTATACATTATACACCAGACAGTACGATATAGACAATATACAAAACGCACTGCAAAATATACAGGCAGTGTGGTCTGAGGGAAGAAGCTGCTCTTGTCTCTGGCAGTCCTGATGTACCAAAAAGACAAAGCAGTGTAAGTTAATACCAAACAGGGAATATGACTAGGTTACTTAGCAGAGAGGCCTCAGAGACTTCACACAGTGAGGCTCCAAGAGAGAGAGTCCTTATGGTCCACTAATGAGCCTCAGGTGTGCTGTGTCACCTGGGGGAGGTGTGGCTAGGACCGGAGCCTGGCTAGACTGGTACTGTAAGACCGGGGATGTGACACTGACCCCAAACTTCAAAAATTTGTTTCATAAGAACGTATTTGGAGTAGAGGTGTAGGGTTTTTGCAAGATTCCATGAATTTAACAAGAATGTCACATACATGTTTTTGCTCATAAAAATCTGTGGCATGAACCCAAAGGCACTGATGAGTTCAGACGCAATGTTCCTCTTTCCAAACTGCCACTAATGCAGCGTCATTGGATAATTCAGCGGGCTTGGAGGAGAACACTAACTGCATTAGCCTCTTAGCGCCAGAGCTAAACTAACGACGCAAACATCAGGCATCTGATCGACTACATCTGCCGAACTCTTGCTTTCAAACATACTGACCCGAGACATTGGATTTCTCCGCGCCCTGCTTGCTCTCATGCCTGCTGAAGTATTGATTTATAGACAGCTGAACACAACCAGAGAGAAGGGGGCTTCCAATATGATAATGAAGGGCTATATATAGCGTCTATCTCTCTCATGCTCTGTGTTTGAGACGAGAAAGTGGCTGTGTGCGTGTGTGTGTGTGTGTGTGTGTGTGTGTGTGCTTGATCACACAGTCATTAACCCTTCAAGCTGTTCCTCATGCTGGGTTTTGCCATGTTATGCTGTTACAACCTCATTTATTTGGCCAAATTAATGCAGAGCTGATTGGAGTCTGCTCTAGACAAGGCCACTGTTCATTTTCCAGTGTCTGGGGAACATCCTTAGAGTCCTGAAAAATGGATTTCACATAAAAATGTGTGCACTCATCTTTTATAGCCAGAACAAATTGTACAGAACTGTATTTTTGTTGACGTTTATGGTATTTGTATTTCAGGGCAATCTTTCTCTTCCATGGCTTCTGGTTTTCCTCTCCCTCTTTGTCCTCTTAAGGGATTTTTCCCCCTTCTTAGTAAAGCATCCTTGGGTTTGAGAAAGGTGATATATAAGTGGAACCTTTTATTCATATTATTATTTATTATTTCCACTGATTATGGGCAGTAATCTGGAGACAGCTTTAAAATATTTTTTAAATTAAAGCACATTTTTGTCTCTGGTTACCCAAAATTGTACATATTAACCCTTTAGTGTTCAGTTATTCGGTCGAGCCCTTATTGAGTCTCTGTATCCTACAGAAAGAATCACTGAACTTAACTCAACCAGTCAGTTGTGGTCAAAAAACCCAGTGTCTGTAATTAGTTGACCTTTTCATTGAGCTTCTTCACCAAAAGTTAAACCAAGTCTGCTAGTTACAGGTGGTTCTGTTACACTTATAAACATTTGAGGACATTTTATGAGAATCCAAGAATTTGATTTGATTTCTATTAATTTAATATTAATTTATATATTCAGTGTTTTACGATTAAAAGAAATCCTGACAATGATAGAGGCCTATAATTGGAAAACTTTGGGTCAAAAAAACGTTGCGTGCAGCTTTTTCATGGCGTCAGTTTCTGCCGAAATCCTGATAAGCGAAAAGAAAACTTTACTGCGTTTGCATCATGTTAGTTTAGCAGTCTGGAGGACTGTATCCACCCCATGATTCTTCAGTCAGAGGGTGAACCCAGTAGCAGCAGTAGATTGGCGATGCTCCATTGCTCCTAGGTGTGACTGTGTGTTTGTGAGTGTGTTTGCCTGTGTTTCTGCCCTGTGATGGACTGCTGGGCTGTCCAGGGTGTTTCTCCACCTCTCGCCCTATGAGCGCTGGGATGAGCTCCAGCACGCCCCCCCATGACCCTGACTGGGAGAAGCGGCTCAGTGATTGAATGAATAAATCGTTATTTAGATCCTGCTGTTCATCAGCAGGAAGACACTTTGAAGAACATGAGGCAGAGTTGAAGCTAAATATACTCTAATGATTAGACTAACAACACACGTTATGTTGCTAAAACTCTTACTCTGGACTATACGTTTCCATTAGCTGTTAGCTACGCCAGCCCCGGTGCAAACATAAAGAAGTAGACTGAAGACCCTGAATAGGTCTGATTGCCTGATTAAATGTGGTGAATGGTAAATGTGTAGATTAGTGTGTTGTTTTGATTGTAGTGTCACCCTGGGTGTGATAGTCTCAGTGTGAGCATTTCTGACATGTTTGTTTTTCTCTTTGTGTCTCGACCTGTTTCCTCACAATAACGGCCCCCGTGTCACCAGGTCCCTCATTATCTGGGTGAACAGACCTCTGCCGCTTTGGGCACTACAGGTCAGAACAATTAACCTTTTCTACACATTTACACACACACAGACGCACACACACACACACACACACACACAGTATTTCACACAGCATCACTGAAAGGTAGATACAAACATGCAGGAAAAAGTGAATGCAATACAGCCCAGAATCACAGACAGAGGCACACACACACACACACACACACACACACAAGAAGTGTGTATGTGTGGTTGTTTTGTCCTCTTGCTGTTTGGCCACTTGGCCCAGACTTTTTTTTTTTCAGAATAAGCAGCATTATGCCCAAGTCCTCCCACTGCGTCCTCTCACTCTTTCTCTATCTGCTTTCTCATCTCATCTCTCTCTCTCTCTCTCTCTCTCTCTTTCTATCTCTCTGTTTCTGTGTGTGTGTGATTCCCTCTCACCAGGTGCTTGTGGCCTTCATCAGCTTTTCAGAAACCATGTTGCTGGTGTACCTCAGCTACAAGGTGGGTGACACACACTGTAACACACTGCATCTTTACCATAATACACTATGACACACTGGCCTGGACATACAGTTGTGTACTGTAAACCAAGGCTCAAGCTAAAATTACATACGGGCCATGAGCCAAAAGAATAAGTGGTTCTTCAAGGGGGAGCCAGGGGGAGAAAATACTCTGTTGCAGTAAAGTAAGACCTTTAACAACATAAAACACATATATTACACAAATATTTTTAAATACATTATTTAAAATAGTTTATTAGTAGTAGTAGTAGTAGCAGCAGTAGTAGCAACAGTAGTAGCAACAGTAGTGCTTTGTCATTGTGAACACACTCAAGCACCACAACGAAATGTGACATCTGCAATTAGACCTTCAGGTCCCAAAGGCAGTGTCCTAACCACTAGGCCACCACTGCCCACTGTGTTATAGTAGTTGCGTCTGTTATTTATTTTACAATTAGGAGAAATGCGTTAAACGTCCCTGTAGCACCACCTTCAGTGTTGCTCTATGCAGCGCTAACGCTTGATTGTTTCCTCTGTCCTGGAAGTCGCTTTGGATAAAAGCCTCAGCCAAATGAATAAATGTAAATGTAATGTAAATGTTTTCTCCATGGGGTTTTGATGAAAAATGGAAAACTCATTTCAAGATATGGCACAGTTTTGTTGGCCCCCTCTCTCCCGAGTGAAACTGAAGGTCTGAGGGAGCCGAAACTCTCCTAAACCTCCCTGAGAATACCCTTCAGGATGGAGGTGGGCCAAATTGAAGGGTAGCATGGGGGTGTTTTTCTTTTCCAGAACAGGGACCGGTTTCAGCATCAGGAAAATATTACAGTTGTGCAGGTGGACCGTCTGTGGGTGGTGAGAAAACAATCAGTGTCAATCAGCGTGACTCGCAATCGCTTAGCGTCAGTGTTGAAGGCAGGATCAAAGAGAAAGGAGGGAGGAGGAGGAGGAAAAGAAGAGCAAGGATATGAGAAAGAGAGAGAGAAGTAGATGTGTACCAATCAGCTCTTTGTTTTTTGAGAGCTCTTGTGCCGGCTGAGTAAGTGGGAGAACCGAGCAGGAGGCATGCCCTTCCTTTTCAGAGCCTTTGAGTTGCACGCCTCCTTTGAAGTCGGCCGCAGATCCTCCCCGCGATTAATGGAGTCTACCGCCGCTTCTCCCAAGCGTCTCTCTCTCTCTCTCTCTCTCTCTCTCACTCTCTTTCTCTCTCTCTCTCTCTCTCTTTGTCACTCTCTCTTTTTTTCCCCACTCTCCAAAGCTGCATTGATTTCTGCTGAAATGAACAAGTCCCCTCCGCCCACGCCCAAGCTGGTGTGGGTCAGGTCCCACTAGGATTGTCCCGATACCATAATATTGACTACAATATCGATACCAAGTGTAGCATCTCAATTTTCATATCAAACCACATCTCATGACATTTAATCTCTTTTCCTTAGATGGAAAGCACCTCCTGCTCACCCACTCATTCACATACTTGCTTACATTTAGCAGTGTGACGTTGCTGGGGTGGCAGTTTGATTCGAGACCACAAGTGCTTCCCTACCAACTGGTTGGTAGTGTTGGTTATGAGGTTGTTGAGTCTGAATTTGATATTATTTGTTGTCTGTTGCTTACGTTTACCCTGGTTCCTTTGATTTGCTGCAAACTCGAGCACCACCACCTTCCCCAAACGCACTGACCCTGAGCTTCTCCCTGTGTTTCCAGGGCAACGTGTGGGAGCAAGTGTTGCGCATCCCATTCATTCTGGAGATGATCAGTGCCGTCCCCTTCGTTATCACTGTGAGTGTCCACTAAGCATAAGCATAAGTTCTAAGCATAAGCAGTACCATCCACTCGCCCAGCTTTCACAGAGGCACAGCGTACAGGCTAATGTGGCTAAAACTAGCTGTGCTATACTGACTTCGGAAACACACATAAACAGACGTTTACACATATTTTATATGCAATGTGTGTATCAGTGCAATCACATATTCACACAAATTCCAAAAAATGATGCAATACTATCATAATTCTGTCCAATCACTGCATTATTTCTGCATTCGATCTAAATGACATCATGAGGGATTTAAAATGATATAAGAAACATATGAGTATCAGCAGATATTTTCTGGAAAAAATTGAAGAAATGTTTGAGATTTCACCGATATGTGCTGTTTAGGTGACGGTGTGCTAAAACACTTTCATTGTCCTCATTTTTACTCATTTTTAAGTTTGTACAAATAAATATAAATTATACCCGAGGTATAGTCTTCTAAATCAGGTACATTTAGTCTCATTTTCTAACATTTCTAAAATAAAATCTGTTTCAGCAGAAAAATACAGCCCATAAATCCCACATCAGTGAATCCCTATAAACCATAAGTCTCACAATTACTGTAAGTGTGCAGCATTTGTGTAACGTGCTATGTGCCATGAAGTTTGGTTGGTGGACTAGAAGTTTAAGCTCCCCTGGTCAAATGACATGCACACAACCTCTACAGTTAACGCACTTCTACTCATTATAATGCACGATTCTTGTTTATTTGCAGAATTTAACATGTTAATAATAATACATAAAACATAACCGTTGCAACACTATATATATATTATACTATGTATAATATAGTGTAGTACATTAAAGTGCTATAATAAGTGTTTAAAAAACTATAGTATTGTATAATATAGTATAGCAATAGAAAAAGCATAGTATAGCATAGTACAGAATAGTAAAATACAATATAAAATATAATACTATATTACATTATAACATTGTATAGTACAATATAGTGTAATATAGTATAATATTGTATAAAATAGGATAGCATAGTGTATGTATAATTTAAGTGTAAAATACTTCTGTATTATATGATATAGTATTGTATAAAACTTAAGAGTATATAGTATAATATAGTATATAGTACAGTATAGTTTAATACAGTATAGTATAGTACAGTACAGTACAGTACAGTATAGTACAGTATAGTATAGTATATAGTACAGTGTAGTATAGTATAGTTTATAGTATAGTATATAGTATAGTGTAGTATGGTATAGTATAGTATATAGTACAGTATAGTATAGTATATAGTATAGTATATAGTATAGTATAGTATATATTATAGTACAGTATAGTATAGTGTAGTGTAGTGTAGTATAGTATAGTATATAGTATAGTATATAGTGCAGTATAGTGTAGTATAGTATAGTAAATAGTATAGTATAGTATATAGTACTGTATAGTATA
>JBBPDA010000138.1:2125143-2152394 GCA_037974385.1 Arnoldichthys spilopterus
ATTCTTTTCTCCTTTTCTTTTCTCTTGTTTGTTATTGTTCTCCGGTGTCGACTAGAGGAGGATGGGTTCCCCCTTCTGAGCGTTGGTTCCTCCCAAGGCTTTTTCCTACAGCTTAGGGAGTTTTTCCTTGCCTCTGTTGCCTTTGGCTCATTTGGGGCTCGGACCCGGTGTCTGTGAAGCTGCTTAGTTGTAAAAACCCCTATAGAAATAAACTTGCCTTCCTACAGACCCTCGTTGTCATTTATGTTAATGGCTGCACCCTATGGCTCAGCAGAATTGGAGTTTATAATTGGAATACTTAAAATTTCTGTTTTTTCTTCATTTAATAATATTCATCCAGTTAATGATACTAGACAGATATGCTGTAAGTTAATTTAAGGAACTTGTACCTTTGTGCTCTACTGATATGTATAGAACGAGAAAGAAAAAAGCACGTTTATGTGAAAGTATTGCTAAGAGAAAAGTAGAGCTTCCGCTCAGAGGTTCTCAAATCTGGACCTTGAATCCAGATTCCACTCCTGGATTTTGTAATCACCAGTAGTTACTGAACTCTTGATATAATTAAGTGGCCGCGTAGAGTCACATCGACCGGTGATTACAAAATCCAGGACCGGAATCTGGATTCAAGGTCTGGATTTGAGAACCCCTGGTTTAACTGAAGCCAGTGAAGAACGAGGCCGTTTTGAGCTTTTTTTGGGGATCTTCCCAAAGTGAGGTTTTCCAGGGGAGATGAGCAGTGGCCATTGTTTTCCATCCTTGTTCATACACCCACATACATCTGCCTTCCCTGTGTGTTGCACCAGTGTCTTTTATGGCCCTTTCAGCCAGAGTAGATGACCTGAAATATTCAGCCAGACTGATGTGAAAGGGTATAAGTGGCTAGCGCACCATGCTCTTTAACTCGAGATTCAGCCTGAGAGCAGGGGAGATGACTCATCATTACGGCTCTAATGCCACTTCAGTTAGCACTTACAATTATTAGTTACAATTAGACGCAATATTCAATTTCTCACACTGTCTGGACTAAATGTGCTTGTGCATGACACTGGATGGGTACGAGTGACAGGCAATCTGTACTGCAAGTATACGAAATGTGTTTGATTCTACATGTTCAACACATGTAAAAGACTATAAAAATATATAAATAAATAAGAAGAAATAGGAAATGCTGTTCGATTGCTATGCAATTAATTTTTTTACTGAAAATAAATATAATTATAATAGTGTCAGTTATCACTATGACAACAAAAGCATAGTGTCATGAATTTGTGTGAAAACGTGTCAAACAAGATGCAATTATTTAAGCTAAAAGGGTACACCAATCAGCCATAACATTAACACCGCCTGCCAAATACTGAGTAGGTCCCTCATGCTGCTGAATCAGCTCAGACTGTGGTGCACTGTGCGTTCTGACCCCTTTCTATCTCCTGCTTCCAGCACCACAAATACAAAAACTGACTGTTCACTTGCTGCCTAATCTATCCCACCCCCCTGACAGGAGCTATTGTAAAGAAATAACTAGACAACCAATGTTATTCACTCTACTGGTCAGTGGTGTTAATGTTATGGCTGATCATGTTGGTTGACCTTTGCTTGATGCTCGTTATGAGGATCATGTTAAACAGTGTGTATCCACTTACACTAATGGCAGCATTTAGCTAATGTGTTTATCCACAGCGCCTCCCACTACCCTGCCTCTCTTCGCCCTTTGTTGGGTGCCAATGGAAGCTAAGCTGGGTGTTGAGGGCCTTCTCAGAGCAGTGGGCACACTCTATGCCAGAAACCTCCCAAACGTTTACATAGATACTCATACATACATACATACAGACATTCTAACTCTACATATTACATATTGAACACACTCACTTTCAAAAGATTCATCACTTTCATATAGGTTTAGGTAGGTTTACAGTATAAAATAGACACCTTGATGTTTTCAGATGTTTATTAAAGGAAAGTTTTTAAAGGATTTGATCACACAGCTTTTAAAAATCTGGACACTTATAACATGGCTTTCTCAGTCTGAGCATCACCTCCAGCTCCATTCATCATTATGGTCACACCTCCTGCTCATCTCTCTTCAGACTGGTTTATGGAGCACATCCACAATTGCTGCCCACCCCCACTGCCAGTTTTTGACTTTGCTGTTTGCTTACTTTATTTTATTGCTATCCGGTGTTGACCAGAGGGTCGCTGGTTTAAATCCCTGACCGGTACAAGTACCACTGACGTACCTGTGAGCAAGGAAAGGCCTCAAGCACTGCTGCCCACGTCAGCTGCCCACTGCTCCCATATGGATGGGTTAACAGCAGAGGCCACATTTCACGGTGGTGCACTGTGTGCTGTGGTGTGGCAATGACAAATACTCACTCACTTTTTCCTTGCCTCAGTCACCTTTGGCTTGCTCACTGAGGGCTCAGACCCGGACTCTGTTAAGCTGCTTTGTTACGTCAGTTGTAAAAAACAGCTATAGAAGTGAAGTTAAATTTTTTTTCATATTTTTACAGCTTATAAAAAAATTGATGTGAAACCTCGGAGGTTGAACATTAGAATCACATTATACATGTTTCTGCAACCAAACTTTTGCCCGGCAACGTAACCCCTCACCAGGGTGAAACACCTAACCAGCTTGAAGAAAAGTGGAACGTCATTATCTCGATTACACATCACCACTAAATTAAACCCAAGCTTAAGAGGATTTGGAACCTCCATCGCCGAAAAAGGACACGCCCTGCCTGCTCTTCCAATCCACGTTCACCAAAAGGCGCTGTTCCACACCGCCACTTTCACTGGGCAGATCTTCAGGGGGCCTGGATTACTGCCATTGATGTTGGCCCCGGGGCAGAAAAACGGAATCATCTTCTCTGTGAATTGGCCCGAGAAGGTGTAGATGGACGTCAAGTCCAGAGGGTTGGAGAAGCTCACCTCCCCGGCCTCGTAATCCACTTTCACCCTCACTCTCTTCAGATGACCACTTACATTTAGCTGCGAGGGCGGGGACGTCATGGCCGTGTAGCGGCCGTCCGACAGAGCTATGGTCCAGAAGCCTCCCTCTGGACCTCCTGAGACCTTGCCCTTCCTGGGTATCGACTCCTTCACCACACCGATGACCCAGTCATTGTTCTCCCCCACCTCCACCTCCCAGGAGTGGCGGCCTGAGGTGAAGCCCTCAGAGCCCAGCACAAACACAAAGTGGTCAAAGCGTTCTGGGTTGTCAGGCAGCTTCTGCATGACCCCAGTGTTGCTCACGCAGGTCAGGTTCTTGGTTAAGGACAGGCAAGGGTAGGCCGTGTTGGGATCCAGAGTGACAGGAGCTAAATGAGAGATAATGCAGGTGACTGTCATAATGCACATCAAAGGAAAAACTGCAGGCCAGACTTGCCTCAAACTACATCAAGGTTAAACAAATAGACCGTAGTGGTTTTGTTCACTGTCTGAGGTGCAATCTGTCAAAATGGAACAGGTCAGAACACACAGTGCACCACAGTCAGAGCTGTTTCAGGAGTATGAGGGGGACCTACCTTTAGGCAGGTGGGGTTAATGTTATGGCTGATTGGTGTATACCATGTAAACAAAGGTTCAAAACACACCATTCACATCGTTCATTCCATAGAGCACATGTGGAAACTAAGCTGCAGCAACAGCCTGGACTCACTGTTATTGTGATGTCATTAAACTAATTCAGTAAGTAAGCCCCGCCCATCCAGGCTGACGTTATAAGAAGTGTTTCAGCCTGGAGTGCCTTTCAAATAAGGCATGAGACAATACAAGGCAGTCAATCAACACAGAGGTCATTTGCATATATTGGTCCTAAAAGCCCAGTAATGAAAACTAAGACACATTTTAAGGGTCAAAAAAGATGTAAAATGGTCATGTGGGAATGAACGCTGACTGGTACATATGCCCAGACAAACGTAAAAAGAGGGTATAACAAGAAAACACAAGCAAACTGTAAGCTATGGGTCTGTAAACCTTTACTATGCAAGGCTGTCCCAGGAACGTCTTGCCATATTTTGAGAACTTACTATATTCCACCATGGCCTGCATTTTCTCCCAGAGGCTGAACTTCAGGGACCTCACATGATTGGCCACATCGATTAGAGCAGCTGGAACGTTCTCTGGCTTCACGAACGTTAACTTAGTCCTGCAATGGCAACAGTGAGATCAATCAGGGCCCTGTGGATTTAGGATAAATATAGGCAGGTAACGTTCTCAGCCGAGTGCACTGACCTCTTTTTTATCTGCTTGTAGTGCTACAACGAGGAGACAAGAGAATTAAGCATGAGCCTTAACTGTGCAACCTTTGCAGATGTTGAATCATTAAAGAAAAGGCCTCGCACCTGCAGAAACAGGGTGTCGTCATTAGCGATCTCGTCGTCTACGGCCTTGACGGCGTGAGAGAAAGTGAGAATGTCACGCGTGATGTTATCGGTCTTTTTCTTCATCAGGTGCTTCTTCTCCTCCTCCTCCTCGGCCAGCTGAGCCAGCCTCACCGCCTCTTCTTTTCCCAGGAACTGTCTTATCTCGGCAAACTCCTCCCTTATCTGCTTCTCTGCCTGCAGCTTCTGGTTCTGTCGAAGAGGGGAAGAGAGAGAAGGGGCACTAAGCCACCACTCGCTTCACTCGAGGCGTAGGAAGGCTCTCCATTTCCAGTGCGTCACTTGACTCAAAGACAGTAATTGTGCCGGATAATTGCTGCAGTCGGTGTTTCGTTAACTAAACTGGCTTTGTCTGTTTACAGACAGCTCAGCTGTTTGTATACACTGGCATAGATTCACGGTTCATTTTCCATGGCTTAAATGCCCTGGAAAGTTCAGCCTGGTCTCTGTTGATACCTTGATGTGTACGGTAACGTCGTCATGCTCCTGCTTGGCCTCGTAAAGGCACCTGAGATTTTTCTTCATGGGCACAAGTTCCATTTTCAGCGCCGTCTGCGGGGCAGAGATAAAGCCAGGATGAGAAAAAGGGCAGGAATGGGGCGCCATCATATTAACGTTTTAATACATTATTAAACTAGTCGTAGCTCTGTGCAGGGAGTGATATGACCACCACAAAAAAAAATTGTTTTTTAATTTCACAGAATGTGGTGTGACCCCACAGAACGCCAGAGTGATGCAATGTGTCAGAGTTTGTGAAGTTGGAACCTTTACATCACAAGCGATTGGCTTGTGAAGTGCTCGATGTTTGCACTGACATTGTTTACTTGGTCGCGCTGCTCCAGAGCTGTAACGAGCTAGGGTCATGCGCCCCCTAGAGGCCAACTCACCATACAAGTTTTGCAATTTTTAATGGAGTGGTGGTTGAGCTATTGCCCATAAAGTGCAAAAGGACATGCCCACTTAGGGACAAAAAAACCCTTATTCCATACCAGCCATGTGGGGCTACAATCACACCAAGTTTAACGTAGATTAGTGAAGACTAAGTATATGACAAAAAAAAACCAACAACATAAACATAATAGAAAAAAGAAACAAAGCTTACACGATCACAGCTGGGAGGTCAGAATGAAACCGTCATTTCAGTCATTTGCAAAAGTTTGGGCACCCCTGGTTTGCCTAAAACCATGCAAGATACACTTAAACGTCTGTTTTATTCTATTCAAGTGGAATTCCTTCTTCCTTGGATCACTTTTGGTAGGTGCCAACTAGTGCATACGTGGGACACTCCAGAAGACCTGCTGTGTTGGAGACGCCCTGACTCAGTCTTCTAGCCATCACAATAAGGCTCAGATCCTTACACTTGCCCATTTTTCCTGCTTCCAGCACATCAACTTCAAGAACTGACTGTTCATTTGCTGTCTTATATATCACATCCCCTCTGACAGGTACCATTGTAATGAAATAACTAGAGAGTCAATGTTATTCACTTTACCTGTCAGTGGTCATAATGTTATGGCTGATCGGTGTATATGCCAGTGCACAATATACTTGTATTATCAGCCATAACATTAACACCACTGACAGATTAGCCTTAAACTTACCTTAAGGTCGTGGGCCGCCTCCTCCATGGGACACATGCGATGACCCTGGTGCTTCTTGGACGTGTGGCACACGCAGCAGAGGAGCTCCTCATCATCATGGCAAAAGAGCTTGAGGGCCTCTTTGTGAGCAGGGCACAGGTCAGGAGGCCTGGATGTAATGGTTGGAAAAATTGCCAGAAAATATATATTAGCATTAGCAGAGCAGAACATCAGCTCCCAGTGTATGTAAATAACATACAGATTATTCACAACTTTCCTAAATCAATTTTTTATGGAAAATATGGCTCAGAATTCCTGATATAAAGGCATAATTATTCACAAAAATGATATTACGTTGCCCAATATTAATAACCCACCCCTACCTGGATGCACCATTCGGGACAGCAGCACCTCCCAGACCATTGGTGCCCAGTCCCTTTTGCTCCTGTACGAGGGTTTCACACAAGTTCTTCAGCACCAGGCTGGTCGTGGGTTCAGTCAGTGAGCACCTCCTCCTGCAGACAGGACAGTCCCGCTTGATCCCCTTCTTGCTCCAGAACTGGTGCAAACAAGCCCTGCAGAAGCTGTGGCTACATCGGAGCACCACAGGGTCCGCAAAGATCTCGCAGCACACAGGGCATGACAGCTGGTCCTCCACGACCGCCCGAGAATTGGAGGTCAAGGCCCGGGGCCGCAGGACCGCCGTCACTTTGGGGCTGAGAAGCACCCCGGTCCTTCCAGGTTGCGAAGAAGCCCTAGGTCTTAGGGGCATTGTCTCAGCAGCTACAATCAGTGGTCTAGATGATCAAACTCAGATCCTGCGGGGTCTAACAGAACTATTTCAACAATAGTTTCCCATTTCTTGACAGAAAAGGAGGAAAGATACCTACAGAGCGTGGTGTTTTCCAAGAGATCGAATTCAACTTACAAGAAATTTCCTCTGCTCTGGCATGCAAATTTAAACTCCAAAGCTTCTTATGATCACTGGATCAAGTGTTAAGTGAATGCTGAACTCTGCAGTGCTGTGGTTTTCCTGGATCGGAGTCAAGCACTCTGGTTCTAAACTGTAGCCCAGACTCTGTTTTCGTCCAAATAAATGCAGCGGTTTGTCCTCGACTTCACACCGATGCTCTTCCGAGAACCAACGCTTGTTGCCAATACTTCACTTCTTTACTAGAAGCTTCTCGCCCACATCCCCAAGACGTTCCTCCACTGAAGAACAGGCCAAACATGATCCGGTCAGACTTTCTTCAGCTTTTTATGGGCTCATTTCCATCCACTGACTAACTGACCCAACTAGAGTAAATAAGACCAACCCACAAGTGCACTTCGCCCACCTCGCTCAGCCTTCCTGACATCGGACGATCATGGCAGGAATGAGCGGGTACCTTTGTGGGAAAACAAACACTACTTGAACAATATGAGATGTTTGGTGTAAACATCACTGTTTTAGAGACTCGGGTAGTGTTTACTATAGTGGGCAACACTGCTCTGTCTGCAGGACACCAATACGAGCTTTTCAGAGAACATGTACTCACATCAGAAACAGTTTGTCATTTCTAAGTGTATTTTGTATTATTTGATTGTAGAACTGTTGATGGCCTATTAGTGCTGGGTGGTATTAATTGTGATACAGTTGATGTTACAGTAAATTTTTTTACTTTTTTTATTTTCAGTTTGGCAGTTACTTTTGAAACTACCATAAAATATTTATGACATAAAAATTTTAATTGCATTGCTATTTGTTTATCTGACCTATTTTTGATCCAGAGCAGATCATATCTCATCATCCGTAGGGAACCATATTCAACAGAATGACTGTGTTAATCAGAATTGTGACTAAAGGTTTGGTTGGGCTGCAAAAGATTTTCAGATTTTAAAGTGGGCCTTACCAATCTTCGGTTTGGGAAGAGCTGCATCAAATTCCACTATGTAACAGAGTCCTATTTTATTTTTGTTCCTGGGTAAAAAGTGTGTTTTCCCTTTGCCTAAAATCAATGAAAAAGCCAATTTTTCCACAAAAACGCTGCTTCTGTGCTCAGGACAATGACATTTTTAAATGTGTCTGTTTTCTAGAACATTCTCCATACACTTTAAATACTAAGTAGACTTTCATAATATTCTGGAAGTGTGAGAACTGTCTAGACATTTCTAGAATTGTCCAGAATTTTCTAGAACTTTCTGGAATCTTTAAGAATGGTTTCGAACTTACTGGGACTGTCCAGAAAAGAAATTCACATATTTTGCCACTATAAATGCAAAACCTTTGTGGGCTGTGGTCATAAAATCAAAGTTTGTGATGAATAAAGCTGTTTTTACCAAGGATTTAGATGGAAGCAGTTGAAATATTAGTTTTTTTTCTAATAATTGCCTTCAATAAAATGTCTGGCTTCTTCCAATTTTTACACAAACTAATTCGATATGATGTAAACAGTCACTTGCGTGCCAGAAAGTCTTCTTTTTCTGCCTGAAAGAAAGGTATTTTAACTGTTACTGATATTAGCACCGTCCAAAACACAAACAATTCTGAGAGTTTAAAAAACCCTCATTGATCTCACTCAGCTGGAGAAAACAAGCCCAGTGTTTCCATGAACTGCCAAAGGAATACAAACACACACACACACACACACACACACACACACACACACACCTCATCAGGCCCAAAAGAACAAAACATGCAGATTAGTTCAATAAAAAAAGAACACGAGTGAACATAGTACATTGTTCATTTTAATGATGCTGAGAAATCGGTGCAATGAGTAACAACTGAGTAAACATAGGAAACAATATTCCTGCCCTGACGACATGACGGACGACATATGATGCAAATCCATGATTATTATTGCAATTTAACGGCAGTTCAAGACATTGAAACAGTGTAACGTTGAAACAATGAAAAAACCAGAACGTCATCAGTGTAACAGCATCGACTATCTTTTCCTTAAAAACAGTTTGTGCTAAAATACGTCCAAACAAGCGTTGAAGGAAGACAAAGCGAATCATTGACAACAGAACCGGTTTTGGAAAAGTGACACCAAAAACCTTTCGGAAGTAAAAAAACAAACAAACGAACGATACACTCTGATTCAAACATGAAATTAGATGAAAACAGACAGAAAGAGAGAAAGAGTCACAATACTGAAAAACGACAGTTTGGTTTGCCACCATATGTTCTCACTTCACATCCAAACTGCTTCCGGTTTGGGCTTTATGCCAGTGCCTGCAAAGCCACCCAACCCCCCAACCCCCCCCCCAACCCCCAGCCCTCCACACACTGTTTCCTATGTCCACATACATCTAGCCCCATTTGCGTAACAGTGACATCATCCAACGCTGTAATAAAAAGATATGAGATTCCGAGTCTGGGGAAAGGTCCCAAGCCTGTCAAACCTCTAAAGGCAATGACCTTGAATCCACACCTTCGTGGAACTGCTCCAGTTTGACATTCAAATAAGACCCTTCTCTTTTTTTTTAGTGCTCAGGGTAAGAGATGATGCAACGGCTGAAATACTGCTCGTAATATTCTATGAATACTTTTAATACTGTCATACTGATCTCGTAGAAAACACCTTCCAGAAGTTTGGCATTAGGCTGCAGTTTACCAAAGATCCAAAAGAAAACGTAACGCAGAGTGTAAAGAGTTTACACGGTTCACTTGCCCTTTGCTCGTAAATACAAATTCATTCACCTTCAAATTGCTTATCTTCCCGAAGTAGGAACGTACGCCCCATTAAAGGGACACTCCAGCATTTTTCCAACCTAACCTCCATTGGTCAGATCAGTATTGTCGATTATCATGGATTATCATTTCCCTGCAAGGAAAGAAAACCTGTCAACACAAAACGCACTTGTAGTAGAATGTAATGGGCAGACACTGAGGCACCTGCCCATTGACATCTACTGACAGTGTGTTTCGTCTCGACAGGTTTGCTCTCCTTTTACCACTTGAAGGTGTTACAGTTTCTGTTTGTGGTCATCAGCCACATGCAGCAGACAGAGATTAGGTGGAAAACCTCGAGGCCTTTTAACGAGCTATTTTTGGGGGGTAAACTAATGCTGCAGTCATTTTTACGGTTTACTTCATTTATTACCATTCTTAATCCAAATGACCTTCATTTTCCCCCAAAACACTGATCAATGAGTGTCCAGTCTCATATAGGCTCTGTTATTAAAAACCGTCATTTTAAAGGGGACCTCATATTTAATATGAATATTGATGTCTGCCTGGAGTTAGAGAGACACTCACAGTTGGAGGACCAAGTATGTGTTGGGAACGTGATGAGAAAACCCTGAAACATCAACTTCAAGAAGGTTACGTTTCATACGCGCACCCTCATCATGTAGTGCATCTCAAAAACGTTTGGACATAATACTGTTAGTGTCGGGAACTCTTCTTAAACTTCTCTGGCGTTCAGAAGAAACGTACTTCACTCGAACTCAGTGCCACCTCGATCGAGCACAGGAGAGTTTTTCGGACTTTTGAAAACAAAGAAAAACAAGTGGTTTAAAAAAGAAATCACTGAGCCTTCAGTCCTTCATATAAAACAAGACAATATAAAGAATATAAAACATGACAGTACATGCTTGAAGGACTCATTGTAGTGGAACATCTCACAAAATGGTCCAAAACTGCACTGTGCATGCACATGAGTCAAAGCAGTAGCACGCAGTGGGTGCTGTCCAACAGGGGCGTGTACGGTGCTACACTGTGTGTTGTGTGGGCTGTGCATTAGGGTTGCACATTGTTCTGTCACCGGCCTTTATAATACTGACCCTACAACAGACTGCAGTAAGCAGAGACTGAGAGACTAAAAAAACGATGGTCTGATGAATCAAGACCTTCCCATGACACTTTTGGTCAAAATAACGAAGGTCAAATATTAATCTTACATCAAAAATTTAGATATATAACAGGAGGTAAACGGAGTTAGCAATATCTCGCTAAACGAATCCCCATATGAAATTTTGTCCAAAACGCATTGACCTGACGTGCATCACAGTGCAGTTAATACAGCGCAACAGTGCAACACAGTGCAAAGTGAAGCTCACAGTTTGTAAAGAGTCTCGGGGATGGCCGAGTAAAATCATGGTCATTAGAAGTCTCCCGGTGGTACCTCGAACCCAAAAAGAGGTGCTGAAAAGCCATTCGGGATTTTCTGCTAATGGTACAATAGTGAGACTTTTCATAACAATTATCGAACGCAATTAGTGTCTAAAGTTCAGTCAAATACAAATTTGCCCATTCGTAGTCCACATTAGTGTCTCAAGGACCAGAGTAATAGCGGTAGCAAAGACTGGGGTCAGCAGACAGTGAAATGTTTGCATACAAGTTAAAAAAAAAGAGAGAGAGAGGAGAGAAAAAAAAAAAGAACACACTCCCAGAGTATGCTCCCAACAAACACAGCTGAAGTATTTGGGTTTGTAAAACTCAATTATAAACAGACACTATAAGGATGCTATAGTGTTTTCTAGTAGCACTGTGATTAGTGGCTGTGTCGCCTCCTTTAAACACCTCCACCCGGATCCCAATTAGTTCTGCTGTCTCCCATTTCTAGCATTAGACCCGACCAACCTTCGCGTCACCGATGGCGCCCCATACATCAAATACAAACTCATCGGGGAAAGCAAAATCGCCGAGTGTCTCATCCAAGGCCTCAGCAAACTCGTCCGGGTTCTTTTTGTCCTTCCCCAACTCCACCATCGTAGCAGCTGAGAGGAAGAATAATGTCCTCAGTCACACCAGACAACAAGAAAAAAAAAAATCACACAGATTCACTGACTAACAATCTTTGTGACCTACCAAGCTCGCTATCTCTTATACCCATGTAGCTCTCCAGTAGATCGTCAACCTTTTCAATAGCCTTTTCTTCAAACGCTGAAGGCTGGAAAAGAGATTTTAAACACTGTAAATAGAGGGACCATTACATTTAAAGCTGCACACTGTAGAAAGAGAACTTTGACCAAAAAAACACACCTAATTTCCAGATGTACAATTAGCCACATTTGATTCTTTAATTTGAGCTGGATCTACAATGCTAATGTAGCTAAAGCAAAGGTAAATTCACCAGTAAGTGTAAGTGTACCAATCACACAAATGCCTTAAACCTCATGAAGCTATGAGAAAATCTCAGACTGGCCTTTGTGGCTTCTGACAACACGTGACAAACTGTAC
The DNA here is from genome assembly GCA_037974385.1 of Arnoldichthys spilopterus. Lineage (NCBI taxonomy): Eukaryota > Metazoa > Chordata > Actinopteri > Characiformes > Lepidarchidae > Arnoldichthys > Arnoldichthys spilopterus. Next base: position 2,137,275 of record JBBPDA010000138.1, read on the forward strand.
AATTTGATAAAAACAGACAAAGTTGGAAGTTTCAGACTGGCTGCAAAAAGCAAAAAGAACTACTGCTTTAATGGGAACACTTACCAGTTCCTCTACTGTTGCTGGTCCTTTGGATCTCAGGCGTAGTGTTCCCCTGCCGGTGCCCAGTTGAACCCCTGAGCCAGAGCGCCCACCAGTCCGCTGACTGATCATATCTGAGATATAATATCACCAACACTTACTAACCAAAAAAAAAAACATGGTCTTACACCAATCTAGGAATACAGCTATACAGCACAGTGCAGTCAACAAACATATATGATTCAACCCTAAAATAAAAACACTCGCCAATATTTAATTAAAGAATTTACATTGCCAGTGTTATAACATAAAACAGCAACTGGAGACCATCTGAGACCAACTGAGTTCATGCTAAATGGCATCTAGATAATTGATTTCCATTCATTGCAAAATTAAGTAAGTAAGTACGTAATGTTTAGTATATTTATACAACTCTTGTTGATGCAAAGTGCTGCACAGGCATAAAAGGAGAAAATTTTGGAATTGGAATTGTTTCTTGCCATGTTAGGGTAAAAATTAAGTTAAAATATTCCTTTAATCTAATGTCAACAACTCATACCAAAGGCTTTTAGTGGTTCCACCAGCTTCAAGACAAAGTTCTTCCCCTTGGGCAACTCCTTAAGCATCTTGGCAACCTCATAGTGTCGACAGCCAATAAGAATTTGGCCATTGATTGACTCAATCATGTCTCCAACGTTGATGACCTGGATCTGATGGATAATACTGCCCTCCCTTATTCTCTGCAAAGGAAGTAACTATATTTAGCACATCCTGGCTTCCTTTTGTCTCAACAGAAGCAGCTTTTTAAAGCACTGCTTTGCATCTTTACAAAAAAAAAAAAAGAAAAAGAAAAAAACAATAAACATTTCTTAAAGAAATCTGCCTCTTCCTTACCTTAATGAATGCGTAGCCAGCTCCATTGTCGGTGATTGTGAGTCCGAGTGCATCCTCACCCTTAAACACTTCTACTTCTTTCCTCTGTCCTTTCACGTGAGCAAAAATAAAGTCCTCTAAGCCGATCTGACCACCCAGGAGTTTGTCCATGTCCACTTTGTGAGTATTCAATGTGCAAAACATGACCTAAAAACAAGTTGTGGGGTCAGTAAAAATGCAAGACACCAAACTGAGCCCATACGTGAACAGACTCTCAGAGAATACATGGATCTCACCTCTACAGGCGGAATCCCAAAGGCTTCTCCTATCTTCGCATAAAGCTCACGGACGTTACTGAACCCTTCGATGCGTCCCGTGGGGCTGCCGTGTGCCAGCTGCGTGTGGAAAATCAGGCGAGGGCGAAGGTTAGTAGGTGGGGGTGGCAGGCCTTCATGCGTCGCACCCTCCGCAAGTCCAACCCCACCCCCATCAAGCCCATCCAGTCCAGGCACATTGAGACCAGCCCGTATCGGTTCGGCCTCCTCGTTTTCCACAAGCGGAGACGCCTTCTTCCTTCGACCCAGTCCTAGTGGCATTTTGGACCGATGTATCCCTGGTGTTTGACTGAATGGAAGGGCAGGTGCAAGGATACAGGTTGACAGCTAACCTCACAGAAACCAGGTCTCAGGATGAAGCCGGACAGGTTCAAGCCATTTAAACTCAAGCCTACAGACCTAGAGAGTCAACAAGGACATATTGAAGATGATTTGCATGAGATATAGCATCTACATTTCCAGCTTGCTTCTTTAAGACATAAAAAAAGATCTTATACAGAGATTTTAGTAACATATTTCCAAAACCTCGCCCTTTTGCTAGATTAGACTGACATCAGTGTCTATATTAATGTCATATTAACCAGTTCTTAGGTGACACACTTGACAAAAGGGTTAAGAGTTTTTTCTCGAGCTACAGAATACCAAAAAAAACAACAACTAAAACGTAGAAAAAAATAGTAGTTTAGGGCAAGCCTGCCGTTCATGGTGAAACACTTTAGCTAGCTAGCTCGAGAGGGAAGAGTATGTAAACAGTAAGTTAGCCTTTACTGCAAGTTTGCTAGCAACTTGGCTTAGCTGCCCAAATAAGCAAATTTACGGCAGAGTAATGGTTTAAAGCGAGGAAATTGGAAAAATAGATTTAAACATTGTTATTTTATACTTCCGGAGTGTCTCCCAGCGCTATCAATACAATTGAGATTATGTCTAACTTTGCTAGCCTGCTAACTAACGCTAGCTAATTAGCTTGTTCTTAGCCCTCAGCCACACAGCGGCATAAGGGGCTCAGAAGGGAGCTACTTACCAGCTGAACCGAGGTTCTGGGGCTGAACGCTGCTTTTACAGGTACAGGATGTCGAACGGCAGAATATTACCCACTATGGTAATTGTGAAGGTGCCAAAAGGATGAGAGGATGAACTGCTGGAATGTCTCAGTGCGGTCTTCTTCTCCTTGGGCTTCAGACAGACAGACACAGCCCGTTAGAAGAGCGCTGCTGCCACCTAGTCTTTCGCTGCGTCTTTTCCTGAAGACCGGACCCACCGGGCCGTTATGGGACCAGCGGTGTTTAAGCATGTATCCCCATACGGTGAAAACGCCTCATCTGACCGCATAGTCTGTGTATTACGGTCGCTCACTGGCGACATGGCTTCATTATAACGCGATAATATGTGGCCACACCTTACAAAGATACGGGAATCTAGCCCACAGTAAGGAGCGGTAACAATATAGTTGTCCTATGCCTTAGGCAACACAACTATCTTGTTCCAACAAGTTCAAGTTTATTGCCATATACATGTAACAATGGAACATCGGTACCGGTATTAAAATGTTTGGACTTGGAGCCTCCTCAGAATTGTCAAAATATAAAATATTAAGCATTAATAAAGCCATAAGTGTAGAATAGTAAACATAATACGGGGAAATAAGAAAGAAGCACTCATACATACAGAATGTAATTCCTAAACTGACGAGTGTATTTTTTATTTTTTTTGGTTTACTGTTATGGAAGTAATCAGGGTTCAGCAGTTCAGTAGCCTGATGACTTAAGGGGTCCCTGACCCTGCTGGTGCAAGTCTGGATAGTCTAGTACCTCCTGCCAGATGGCAGGAGTGTGTAGTCTGTGACATGGCCACAATTTAACCATCTGGTGCCCATGACTTAGTGAGTCATGGCCACAATTTACATTTCTTGTTCCCATGACTTGCAAAATGTCATGGCCACAACTTTATTATCTCATTCTCCAGGGATTTTTTTTTTTAACCAAAACTGACCTAAACCAAGTGGCAGAGATGGAACAACCAGGCCGAGTTCAGTGCATGTTTTAAAAAGGGACTCAAAATGCACTCGAACAAATAATTGACCACAATACTAAGGGGTTAAAAAAACAGGTCCCCAAACATACACACACACACACACACACACACACATAAATCATACTAATTTTATGGAAATCAAGCCTTTTTCAGGAATAAAGGACCTGGCTAACTTACAGCTTTTCTAAAGCATGAGAATCTGAATCTGAATCAGAATCAGTTTATTTGGCCAAGTATGTTTGCACACACAAGGAATTTGTTTCCTTGTACTCGTATTGTTCCATACTGTACAATACAAAACATAGTAGACAATATACAAACTTAAGGTACACTTGAACACAACGTACGATATACTCTACACAAGAAACCGTATACACAATATACAGTATTCTTGTGATGGTCCAGTACGTGGGTGCAGTTGTATGTAGCTTGTAGTTTTTTTTACCTGTGCTTATATGTACAGTATACAATATACAGAATGTGTACAATATAGAGTATGTATTATATGATATTATAAGCAATAGGCTATACAGTGAGCTGTACGGTAGACAGTGCAATTATACAACATATACAGTATATTTTACACAGGTGATGTAGAGTTAAAATACGGAAGTGATGTGAGGTGTACTGTCAGCTGTTAATGAGTGTGGTGGCCTGAGGGAAGAAACTGCCCCTGTGTCTGGCAGCCTTAGTGACCTGAGACCTGTAGCGTTTGCCTGAGGGGAGGAGTTGAAAGAGGATGTGACATTAGGAAATTAATGAAGCCCTCAAAGTTAACGTAAAGAACTCCTAGAGGAGTTGTCAATTAGCACTTGTCAATTGTTGTACTGCAGCAGTTTTTGTAAAGCACTTGGCACATGTATCTATTGCTGTAGTTCTCTCTTTAGTAGTATAAGAACTTGGCATATGTATGTTTGGCATGTTTATCTATTACAGTAGTTTAGGATCTTGGCGTGTTTATTTATTGCAGTAGTTGCCCTCTGTAGTTGTATCAGCACTTGGCGTATATATGTACTAAAGAAATTGCGTCTGTTATTTATTTTACAACCACGAGCACTGCGTTGGTCTCCATGTGACACCACTCTCAGTGTTGATCTATGCAATGCGAACGCTTCATTGTTTCCTCTGTCCTGGAAGTCGCTTTGGATAAAAGCGTCAGCCAAATGAATAAATGTAAATGTAAAAAAAAATGTAAGGTGTACTAACTTTTTCTGCTTTAATTTCACCCCCTTCCGTCTGGTTTATCCCAAACCAGTTGGGTAGAACTTAAGTCTGGACACCGTGCTGCTCCTCCATGAACTGAATCTGTTTTTTATTCTAATGTTTGGGCTCATTATCGTACTGTGCGTCTTTGTTTCTTGCCTTTTCCTCCCCATTGTGATAGTGATATACAGTACTACTTCCTGCTCTTACAGTGCTGTGGTAATAGTGTGTAACAGGTGTAGGAATAATGTGGTTCCAGCTCTGCCTTTGTTCACACACAAGGGTTTGTAAGTCATGAGCAGAAGTTGGGGCTCCTGTAGGAATTGTCTGAATTAACCTTTAAGGCTTTATTTACTTCCATTGCTGCACGTAAAGCTGTACGTCCACCACATTCTTAATGCATAATATTTAATTATCTATACACTATTTCAGTTTTTTGGTGATGTAAACTTTTTATTTAGATTTATTTGCTGTAAACACTCACCTTTGAACCATTTAAGGCTATTTACTGTAATCAAACTGCTTACATTACCAGTAAAAACTGGAAAAATGTGGTAGTGTATAAACACAAACATATCTGCATACACAGGTCATTAGCAATTACTACCATTAGCCAGTTACAGGAAGGCTGGAATGAGGCATCAGCATCCCCTGGAATCTGCAACCCATAACAAATATCAGTCCTCAGTAATCCGTCACACTCGTGAATGATGAAGTTAAGTAGAAAGATGCAATTTTAATCCAAAAAAGGCAACTATTCAGGTCATATTTTTGGAAAATACACATCCACAGCATAAAACAGTAAATGTAAACATCTCCACTATAGTTGTAAGGTTCTAAAGGGACGTTCTAGTAAAAAAATCAATACTACGTTCTTAATATAAGGTACCTAACAGAGTGGTTTCACATCAGGACCTAGAGTGATGGTTTTACAGTCCAAAGAACTGAAAAAAAAAAACCTTGTGAATGATGAATCCTGAAGTTGGAGGAACACACTGTCTTAGACTTTGTAATGCTAACAGAATCAGGAAGTTGTTATGTAAAATAAAGTAAATGCTGGTAAAACAGAAACATGTTTAGAGAACATACTCAACTCGTACTCCATCAACTCTCACGTGGTTTCGTTGATTTTCTAAGCAGAAATAAGTTTACACATTCTGTACTGGGAACAAACACTGATCAGCCATTACATTAACACCACTGACCGTTAAAGTGAAGAACAATGACTATTTATTTTAGAACACTGGCACCTGTCAGGGGGGTGGGATATATTAAGCAGTCAGTTCCTGAAGATAATGTGCTGGAAGCAGGACAAATGCTCATTCATAAGGATCCGAGCCACTTGACAAGGGCCTTATTGTGACGTTACAGACGACTGAGCATCTCCAGAACGGCAGGTCTTGTGTTCTAGTTATGCAGTAATTAGTACCTAGTGATAGTAACAAGGAACAAAGTGGTTAACCAGCGACAGGGCCGTGGGCACCCAAGGCTCACTGATGCATGTGTTGAGTGAAGGCAAGACCGTCTGGTCTGAACCCATAGACGATCTACTGTGGTTCAAAAAGTGATGCTGACTCTGATAGAAAGGGGTCAAAACACAAAGTGCACCACAGTCAGAGCTGTTTCAGTAGCAGGAGAGGGAGCTGCTCAAAAAAACTGCAGAAGTGAGTTCGCTGTAGAGGTGTGCCCAGTTACGGTCATACAGTGTTTGTCACGTTGACTTCACTGATATTAGCTCCACACGACTGATGCACAATAAGAGGTTTGTGACCCTAGATGGGCGTGTCCTTTCATGCTAGCTTTTCCTAGAGTGGGGCAGGCACAAAGGACAAAGCTCGACAACAATTTTGCCAGATATTATGAAATCTGTATGGCGAGTTGGTCTGCGAGCACAACTCATCCATGGGGGTCCAACAACCAACGCATTTCAATATCTCGAAAAACTCTCATGTTAACACTTACAATCACTAGGACACAAATTAACTGACACACAAACCTCGCATTACATCATTACAACCTTCCCGTGCTCTTAAATTCAGCAGTGGTCATTTTACACAATGCAATACATCAAGTTTACACTTAGAAATTCAACAAAACTTCATCTGACTGGGGATGCACACACTTCTGCATACAATGGTATGTATACATACTTTAAATATAATGTTTCTCTCCCGCATGCATCAATATTTGGCACAATTAACTGGCATCTCCATTGTAAAATAATTTGCATGTAAGTGATGGAATGTATTTGGTGCATAATCAGCACAACACATTGTCCAAGTGATTCAACTCCTTTAATTTTTATGTACACGTGTACACGCTCGTCAGAAAGCATTTATCCCAACTTGCATTAGCCCTAAATAAGTGACTGTTTTCTTTTTTTGGGGGCTGGGGGGGGAGTGGGGGGTTGTTAAATATGTTACAGATGCAGCATATGAAGATTAGGCTGAAATGTTCCTTTAATACGAGTTCGAAAAAACGACGTCAGCTGCTAATATAGACCTAAAATAAAAATGACCACCGGCGGGAACTCAGCGGATATGTTCGCGAGGTTAAAAGCTACATGTTTCAACCTACCTGAGACACTGTAACTGCACTGGCAGATGTACAGAAAGGGCAGCTTTGGAAGCACGGTGAGAAAATGCCCAAGGCTCGTGTAGGATTCCTGAACTAAGCACAGGTAAAAGAATGTCTATCTTTCCTTCCAATGAGCTCCACAGCGGTCTCGGACGCGCGCGCACACGCACCGCTCGGCTTATAGTTTCTGTGATAAACAAGAAGAGGGGAAAAGGGAGAAATACATGGTTTAATCGATTCGGGACAGATACACAAACAAGCCTAGCTGGAGACAGCAAAAAAAGAAAAAAAAAAGAGAAAAAAAAAGCACACTCTTAAATATATAAACATGCCCAAATCTCTTTGGATCGATGCCATAAAAAAAGCCTTAGAATTAGAAAAATCTGTATTGAGCCAAATGCAGCATTTCTAAAGCATCTCTCCAAAAGATCCACTGTTGGCACCTTTATTTATAAGAGTGCACCGTTTCTAATCTTGCAGGCCTTCAAACAGTAGCACCAAAGTTGGGGGTATTGTGTACCCTGCATGTCGAGTGTCCGTCATAATTGTACTCCCGAAAAGGTTTTCACAGTGCTGTGAAAAGTGCAGTGAACATAAGTAATGGGTTTATAAATTAATACTTTGGAAGTAATTTAAAAAAAAACAAAAAACTTATGTGGGCTGATTTCTCATCCTCCTCCTTTCACCTGTACTAAATGTCAGTGCGTGCTGAAGCAGGTCGGATGACTCGCTCCTGACCGGTACAAGCCCTGATCACGGCGGGAGGATTTGCAGCAGAGCATCTCGAGTGCTCGGGGTCACCTTCTCTGGAAACTTCACCACAAACTCCAGCACCATGTCTCCTCTCTTTTCTGGACATTTGGACAGCGGCAGTCCTTCCCCCACTATCCTCTTCTTCATGCCCGGCTTGATGACGTCACGGGACGTCACTGTGATGGTCCTGCCATCCAGTGTGGGGGCACTGATCGTGCAGCCACAGAGGGCCTGAGGGGAGGTGGGCAAGAAAGAAAAACAATGAACAGACAAACAGACTGTAGGGCAAGGCATATAAGTGATTAAAGGCATAGTCCGGCGTGTCCAGCCTCTATCTACTGCACATGGTCTTTCTATACTTTATACATAGTTTGTGGGCAGTGGAGGCCTAGTGATTAGGACATTGCCCTTGTGAACCAAAGGTCGCAGGTTCAAGTCCCGGCCCAGGCACCACTAAGGTACCGTCCCATTACACTGCTCCCCGAGCGCTGTTGGTAGCTGCCCGTTGCTCAACGTGTGCATGTGTGATGGGTTAAATGCAGAGGTTACATTTCTTTGTGGTGCTTGAGTGTGTTCACAATGACAAATAACCACTTTTACTTAGGAAAAAGACAGCCAACCCATCCATTGGTCTATCCCTACCCTGTACGGTTGGAATGGTAGCAGTTTTGTAATTGAGTGGGTTGAGAGAAGTTTTGGGTGTATATTTAAACAATATTGTGATTTTTTTATGAACTATTCCTTTAATGTTCTGCTATTTTTTAGTAGAGCCTCAAAAAAAAAAACCCAATGGTGTAATTCTGCAGGTTTTACTGCAATCACCTTTAGCAGTCATAATAAAACACGCGTCACGTTGACGGTACTGCAGTCGTGAAACAGGCTGGAATTAAGGGCACAAATTAACCACACAGCCCCACCATGCAAGAATATCAGCATTCACCTCACTTTAATTACTTGATACTGCTAAGCAGCTTACACACAGGCGAATAAGTGGTAACTGGTGCTTAACACAATCTAATTCACCCTGGAAAATAAACACTCACATCTCTGAGGGATATCCTTGCTGGGTAGATGATATCCGAGCCGTCTCTGCGGAAGACAGGGTGAGTCTTGTCTTTGACGACAAACACAATGTCAGCAGGGATGTTGGTGGGCGTCTCATCACCCTCTTTAGGGAAGGTGATCTTGGTCCCCTCTTTCCAGCCGCGCTTGATGTCCACCGTCAGGATCTTGTCTTCCGTGCGCACCGAGCAGCCGTCGGGGTTCAGCCGCTTTCTGGAAATTTTCATCTTTTTGGTGCAGCCGGAGAACACTTCCTCCAGGCTCACCTTCAGGTCGTGGATGACCGGAGGGTCTTTTTTCCTCTCTCGGCCTCCATGGGCACCTCTCACCCTAGACTTAAAGGATCTGGGAAAGCCGCCCATGCCACCCATTCCGCCCATTCCCCCCATGCCAAAAGCAGCGAAAGGGTCGTCAACGTCCATGTCGTCATCTCCACCATGGGCAAAAAACTGGTCAAACGGACTGCGGCCGCCGAAGAACTCCGCAAACATGGCGTGCGGGTCTCCGTGGAATGTGTAGCTGGGGCCATTGGCACCACCACCTCCGGAGTGGCCTTTAAGTCCTGCAGGAAATAAGGAATGCAATGCAATTACAGTAAAGGTTTCAGCTTAGATATGTGCAAGAAAGACACATACAATAATCCTTTCAATCTGTTTAATCTAAGGAAGCACTAATATGGCAATAGTGGGTTGATACTGATATTTTTCATACATTTGCTGATGAAGAGCGTTCTTCTCAATCCCCACCTGCTTCCTTAATGTTTCCAGCTTTTTAAAGCATGAGATACAGTGCACCTTACATTTAAAAAAGCATCATTTATACAACTATTTATGAATTGAATATTTATTCTGTAGGGTTACAAATGCAGTATCCAGTAAAATGCAGACATTGGCCTATACATTCTGCTCTTGTAGAGAGACTTTAGGGACACTCCACTATTTTGCTCTGTCTCTAAGGTTGAGTCCCTGAAGACTGATTTGAGAATCATTGTTCTACATGTAATGAAATATCAGTATGAAATGCCAATCAAATGTTAACATCTGCCTGATGTACGGTTGTCACAATACCAGAATTTTCTCAATACCACTTCTAGGATCATGATACTTGATACCAGACTTCATACCAATTTGTGTGCTAAACTGCAGTACTGAACTCTAGCTGGACGTGAACATTGAAAAAAACTGCCTGTTGATACTGATCAGAAGCTGATATAATCTCTGTGAAAAACCAATTAAAGTTTAGCCCGTATTATTTTGACAAAAAAAAACACAATTTACTTTTGTCTGTAAAAATTTGATGTAGCCCAAATCCACAATCCCAAAAAACATGATCTATATTATATTGCAACCTTCTGTAATAACAGGCCAAAGTCCAGCTGTTTATATGTAGTAATGGTTCTGTGCGCTGTGTATCAATATAGACTGAATACCGAGTCTAAATGATTTCTTCCAAGATCCAAAAGGTCAAACCACAGAACAGTAAGAATCCCCCAGCATTTAGATCCTAATTAGGCACGATATGGTAATCACATCGGTCTGAGTAGACGTTCACTTGAAAAAATGAAATCTGCCTCAGACAGAGGACTTTTTTGTCAAATTTTACCCCATTTTTAAGCTCAAAAGTAATTTTTTTTCTAATCCAAGTAAAAAAAACACCACGTTTTCCCACATCGACAGATAAACAAGAAAAATATCGGATATCAGTATCGGCAACCAGTGCATCCCCAATCCTAATTACTCTTTATTTTGGGATTAATTCCATTTCTCTTACTGAACTTAAACTGCCTTACTGTGGTCCACACCTCCCACTTTGGAGCATTTTATTTTTTTTACTCTATGCTTTATGGTGGTAACAATGAATTAATCTATATGAATACAGAATACAAAATTATGTATACAAAATAGTGCACAATCCCATGCATCGATGTGACCCATAAAATCAATGTTTGTGTTCACTCCACAAGTAATTTTAAATCATCTCACTGTGAGCAGTGTTTTGTACTACAAGCTGCTTCTGACAACACTGATGCATCTGACCTTTAATAATAAAATGTTCACATTGATTTTTTTTTTTACTCAAGCTGTTTTTCCCCCTACGTGAGACATTTTCAGCCTTTCAGTGTCATTTCAGGCTCCTCTACCAGTCACTGTCTGAGTCAGCACCTCTGCAATGTCCCGGGACCAGAGGTTGACATTTCAGGTCCAGAAAGAAAAGAAATCCACTCCATGATTTTGTTCCAACTGCCCGGATGCCTCCGCTGCAGCGGACAGTTGGAACAAAGTGCAGCGGCGGCATCCAAGCAGTTGGAACAAAATCCTGGAGTGGATTTTTTTTCTTTCTGGGCTTGAAACACCATTTGGACTCACCTTCCTCTCCGTATCGGTCGTAAAGCTCCTTCTTCTTCGAGTCGCTCAGCACGTCGTAGGCCTCGGCGATCTCCTTAAACTTATCCTCGGCCCCAGGAGCTTTGTTTTTGTCCGGGTGAAAGCGGAGAGCCTGTTTTCGGTACGCCTTCTTAATCTCCTCATCCGAGGCGCCTTTCTGGATGCCCAGGGTTTTGTAGTAATCTTTACCCATTACAAGACCCGACTGTCACAAAACGCCACGATCGCCGAACCCGCAGCGAGTTTAAGCCGCCGCGACCATGTCAGAAATATTGCCCTGATAACGGAGCCGCTACAGTCCGGTGGAAACACACGGCCCCTCGGCTTCTCTCATGCCCCTTCGGTGTCAACGGCCTCTGCCGCAGTCCTCATACACCAGATACACACTCCTGTGAGCTTGTTGTCTTTCAAACAAGACACAAAATGTAAACTTTTCCCGTGTCGTCCAGCTGACCGAGTCTCAACCTCACGGAAAGTTCGAGAAGAAGCACATTTCTTCTTTAAAAGTGTTGTAACGGGTGTTGGCGTTTTAGGCCCGCCGCGCCACACAGCGCCTCCTGCTGAACTGGAGTATAGCCTGGTGCGTGTGGTTTTGGAGGATGTGTCTCAAATCTACAGGTAGTTCCCTACGTTTACTGGTCTACTACCCTAAGAAAATGCATAACGCCGAGAGCGCAAAAAAATCCTACATGCCAATTTAGTTGATACATGGTTGTTTTAAGATATGGTTTATTTCGTGAGTAGTTTGTAACGTGTAAATTCTCCTAGAAGTCTATGCAGGGAACTAGGAATCAAAATGAGATACAGCCTAAGCTGCCTTTTTGTCCCGTTGTCCCGCTTGTAGCTTTCTGTAGTGACTGAATTTTTATTAAGGCTCCTAACCGAAAGTGAGCGCCCTCATGCGGTGAGAAAGGGGGCTAAGAGGTACTGTAGTGTTGGAACATTTTCTGAGAAATGTACTTCATTAATATAAATTGTCGTTTTTTCCCCCTTTTAAAATAATTTTTTCACATAAGCTAGACCAGGTGGAGGGGCTCTTCACTGGCTTTTGGCTTCGCCCTTCCTTTCTGGGTGGGTGGGGAAATTTTCTCTCACCCCCTTACTCAGTAAAATGCTACCCATGGCTAACGTCTGCTAGCAGACCTAACAGAATCCACAGATCCACAATGAGTGGGCGGTGGTAACCTAGTGGTTAGGGACCTGCCCATGTGATCGGGGGGTCTCGGTTCAAATCCTGGCCCAGATCCCATTGAGGTACCCTTGAGCATGGTACCATCCCGCTACACTGCTCCCCGGGTGCTGTTGACAGTGGCCTGCTGTGGACGGGTTGAATCCAGAGGTCAAATTTCGTTGTAGTGCACTTTGTGTGAGGGGTGTGTTCTCAGTGACAAATAATCACTATCACAGAATCAGTAGTTAGTGTTACACAGTCCTTTCATACATAAACTGCAGGTAAAAGTGCTCAACAGTGAATAGATGACATATTTAGAATCATAAGAAAAAGTCAAAATAAGCATTAAAGGATAAAATAAATCATTCAATTTCATAAACTATAAGATAAAATAAGCGAAGTGAAGAACTGTCATTGTGAGCACACTCAATCACACACAAAGTGCACTACATTGAAATGTGACTTAACCCATCACACGTGCACACGTGGAGCAGTGGGCAGCTATCAACAGTGCGTGGGGAGCAGTGTAGTGAGACAGTACCTTGCTCAAGGGTTCCTCAGTGGTGCCTGGGTCTGGACTTGAACCCATAACTGTCTGTTCACATGAGCAAAGTCCTAATCACAAGGCCCACAAAGTTCTTCATCACTGTCAAAACAAACCCCAGTCTCCCATTGTGACAGGCGGTGATACATCTCACTATACTACAGAGGAGTAGTATACCTACACACACACACACACACACACACACTTTATTAATCCTGAGGGAAATGTAGGTCCAGTAGCCACAAAACACAAATACTACACTATACAAACTGTACAAATACATTATACACATGAAATGCCATCATGGTTCACTGGGAGAAATGATAGTCTGACTGTTAAATGAAGGTAATGTAGATGGTGCTCACAGTGGGGCCAGTGCAACAGTAACTTTGTCCTGGAAGTCGCTTTGGATAAAAGCATCAGCCAAATGATTAAATGTAAACGTAAACTTTGCAAATAATATTAACACTAAAGTGACAGGTCGCACATATTTTTACAGTGACAGGATCCAAAGTGCTCTTGCCTAAACTGACATAATATTGGAATTCAGTGACGTGGCTTATGCTGATAGTGTTTAAAACGACAAGGGATGACATATCAGATGTAGTGCCTGACTAATAAAGCTTATGTGGGTTATTAGGAAGTGCATTATTTACACACACAAGGGCAGAGAGGAAACGCTAGGCCCAGAACTGGCAGCCCCACCCTGGGAAGCGTTAGAGTCTAATGGCTCTGGGGACAAAAGATCTTCTGTATCTGTCAGTACTGCAGTTCTGTGATAGCAGCCTCCCACTACACTGGGTGATGTTTATTGTCCATAAAAGATCGTCTAGTGTCGTTCTCTCTGCCACTGCCACCAGAGAGGCCATTTCCATGCCAAGCACAGATCCAGCTCCCATGACCAGTGTGTCAGTGCAATATAATACATAAAATAACAATAATAAATGAATACAATGAGAATAATAAATAAATAAATGAATAAAAATGGCCAGTTAAAGGCTGAAAAACCCGTGGTAATGAAAGGACATGTTTTGATGTGATACTGTATAAGTTCAGCACAGCAGCAGCCATCACTGTGCTTTAGTGCTGATCTAGAATTCAGGGCTGATCTAGAATATAATCCTGATCTAGAATGTAGTGCTGATCTAGAATTTAGGGCTGATCTTAAATTTTCTCTAGAATGGAGCTTTTCACACCAAACTAACATCGAATGGGGGGGGGGGGGTGGTGGTTAGGGAGTTGCCCTTTGTGATCTAAAGGTCGCTGGTTCAAGTCCCTGACCAGTACAAGTACCAGTGAGGTACCTGTGATCAAGGTACCGTCCCCAAGCACTGCTCCCCAGGTGCTGCCCACATCAACTGCCCACTGCTCCTACATGGATGGGTCAAATGCAGAGGTGGCATTTTGTTGTGGTGCGCTGTCCTGTGGTGTGTTCACAGTGGCACTCACTCACTTAAATGACTTTGTTTACATCATGTTTACATTTGATTATGCAGGAAAAAGTCTGAGCGACTTCATTTTAAACTGAAATGCTCGTAACGGAGCCTGTGTGTGGTTCTGCACTACTGCAGATTTTTCCAGGCCCTGCCGACAGCTGACAGAAAGCTACGCAGCCGCTCTAAATAAACTAGACCACTTTGCTTATTGCTGTGTTTGCTTTTCTGCTCAAGAGTGACTGACAGCTATAAATGAGTGTAATACAGTGCTGTATTGACCTTAATGTCAGAGCCCCCAGGGAAGCCCCTCTGAGTGGGGTGTTTGCACAATGCCAGCTTTTAATTGCTGACGTGGTTGTGGGCAAACTGGAGAGGGCAGCAACACTGGCCACACTGCCCCATCAGGTGCTCAGCTTGCTAAAGGGAGTGTAACTGATGAGGCCAAATATACAAGCTGAACACTAAACGGTACACATGATCCCAGTGGAGGTGGGTAGGACCCTAGGACCCAGCCAACAGTGGCGGTAGATTAGGAAGTGCGAAGGTGTTTTTAAAGGAGCTGTGCTCCAGAGCCCAGGACGTTTCAGACAGACAGACAGTACGCCCCCCCCCCCCCTTCTAAAGGAACAGCGTTTAGGATGCATGCGTGCAAAAGTTTGAACACCCACCCCCCCCCCCCCCCTCCACTCGG
>JBBPDA010000138.1:2152494-2165624 GCA_037974385.1 Arnoldichthys spilopterus
CTCTCTCGCTCTCTCTCTCTCTCTCTCTCTCTCTCTCTCTCTCTCTCTCTCTCTCTCTCTCTCTCTCTCTCTCTCTGCTTCAGAGTAAGCCAGAGAGTTGTGTGGGTCACTTCTCCTGCTGGACCTCTCTGGGACCTCTCCTAGCTGGTCTTCGGAGAAGCAGGGCGAGTGTATATATAGCCTAGCGACAATCACGTCGTGGATTATGTCTTGTTGCTCTCAGGTTTCGCCTTCAGAGGCTTTCTGGTGGCCTTGGGGGGCCATGGAGAGTATCTACCCCCCACCCCACCCTCACCCCCACCCCCAGGTGTTAAGGGGGCAGGACACATTTTCCATTCATTCCTTGGCCGGACGTTTAGCTTAACACACCTCCCTGGGCTAAAAGAGGGAGGCACTGACCTCGATCAAGAGAGCTGAAGGAAAAATCAGTGGTAGAGCTCCGACGAGCTCCAGAGGAGATACAACAAGTTGGACCTGGTTTTTAGAATAGGTTCCATCAGCAGTGTGATCCTTTGGAGTTGTATTTGAGGGACAGTGATGGATGTTTTGGCTTTAGAGGCCAAGGCGTCCAAGGCCGAGGCCACTGCAGCACCTGCCCCGTCTAAGTCCAGGCCCAAAGCGCCCAAAAAGGCTAAACGAATTGTTTACTTTGAGGTGGAGATCCTGGAGGCCAAGACCAAGGAGAAGCTGTTGCTGCTGGATAAGGTACTGTACATGGCCATGCATTCCAGTGTGTCAGCACATTACCCTGCAGGAGCGTTTGAAGCACATGTTACTACACTGCAAAGGCAAGACCGCAGCCAAAACCGCATAATATGCTCAGCAAAACCACTGTTAGAGGTGCATGCATATGCATTGTGGAATTGTATGTGATTTTAGGTCTCGACTAACAATTGGGCCTATTACACGTCAGTAAAAAAAAGCTTGGAGAAGCAGATCCATGAATCTGTTGATGTTCACCCCAGAAACTTTGACGTAGTCACGTATTGTGTCTAAGACTCAACATGTATATAAAAAGAATCTGATTGGTTGAACACTAGTTTTTTTATATATGTGTGTATTATTGGATATGGCTGGATGCAAAAGGCCCAAGGCCCCACACATTTTCTTGATTTTCTAAGTGAAAATAAGCACAAACCCTCTACAGAGAACTGAAATACTGCATTTTCTGCTAATTTTAGGGCACAATTTAAAATTTTTTGCTTTTAACATGTTGGAAAAAAAACAAAAGCAGAACAAATAACACATTTAACTAACCCAAACTTCAAAAACGTCAAAAAGCAATGGCAATGCCAATGGGGTCAGCAACATTTACGGAGTAAGATTTCTTGAAATTAGCAAAATTAGCAAAAATATAAGCACACATCTGTATTTCCACTGGATTGAGAGGTCTGGCTTAGGGGCAATGTGATGGGTGGGTGACATTTGTTAAAGCTTTTGTCATGGTGGGTGGATGGAGCAATGTTGCCAGTGGAAACACTGAACATATATTGAATATAAGATTTACTGCCTCGGCTGATCTGAGGTCACTGTAGTTGCTCAGTTTTTGGTTTATTACAATAATTATATAATATAATAAGCCATTCTCAATATATTGATATATAATTAAGCATTTGTAAGAAGACTCACAGGTTTTACAGTGTATGAATATTTTAAAAATGAGCATTTGAAGCACTTGATCTGTCTCTGCAGGTTGAACCTTCTGCCACTATTCTGGACATAAAGTCTATGTTCCACAAATCAAGTAAGAGCCTTAGCTTGTTTTAAGCCGTAACTATACACTGTTTATAAAGATGCTGCTTGGCGGCGAATAGTGGTGTTACATTTAAATCTGTGTTCACTCTGTTTCTCTAGATCAGCGCTGGTATCCTGCCAGACAGTCACTGTGCCTGGACCCCAGTGAGTGGATCCTGTTTCACACTGCTGCACTCGCTTACTGAGCTGTTTTATAAAGAGCCGAGTCCAAAGAGGGGGTAGTTTAAGTCTCAAAAATATGGTAGGGGGGCACTATGAAGTTTCTGTGTACAGCTGTTTTTAACGAACCTTACAATTCACAATCAGCCATAACATTAACACCACCTGCCTAACACTGAGTGTGTCCCTCCTGCTGCTGAAACAGCTCCGACTGTGCTGCACTGTGTGTCCTGACCCCTTTCTCTCAAAATCAGCATCACTTTTTACACCACAGTAGCTCTTCCGCCGGATTAGACAGGCTAGCCAACACTCCCAACATGCATCAGTGAGCCTTGGGTGCCCATGGCTCAGATCCTTACACTGACATATTTGTCCTGTCAGTGCTGTTAATGTTATGGCCGTGAATACAGTTTAATATGATCAAACACATATACTCAAGTCTGCAGATTGCCTTCACCACATAATAGCGTTATATGATTGAAAATGTACGATTAGATCTGAAGAAATCAGACCGCTAACGTTAGCTTTACTTACGTCACCGTTTGAATGGAACTGCTAAAACATTACTGAAGTCAGTGCAGACACAATGGATTATCCTCCCATCAAATAAACCTAAACGTCTTTCTTCTTTTTCTGATTGACTTGTGAAGATTTGAAATAGATTTTGCCGCGTCTGCATCTTCACAACAACAGCACTGACTGCACTCTAGTAGTAAACATTGAGAGCATGTGTCTTCTTACTCATGGGCTGAATAAGCGTTGGTTTTTGAGGAGCCTGGTCACTTCCTATTATTCCCATTGCACCAGTAAAATGACAGGAAAAGCCAAGAGGGCACTGGCGAGTGAGTCCTGATTGGGATTAAGAGGAAACAATGTGAATAAAACATTTTGTCTCACCTTTCAAGCGAGAACTATATAAAAAGTGACCAGCTTAGCTGGACAATTAGACCCATTTACACCTGGTCACTTCATGTGACTTTTATCTGGACAGTCCTGCATTCTGGTCAGTCAGAGTCATATGCAAATAAGGGTGAATACGACTGTGCTGCTCCTAATTTTTTTGTTCTGTTTCAAAGAAAAGCACAATTTTCTCTGATACAGACGACTGTATAATAAACACCCTGTACCACGAACCACGTGTTAAAATACAGTGTATTATAGTGAGATGGCGAAAAAATGACAAGGTGAGGTACAGTGAAACCAAAACTGCTGCTTTCTTTGAGCTAATGTGCTCATCCAGACAACAATGGAAAACACAATTTAACTCTTTGATGTGAGGAGGACCTCACATCAAAGTGACTGGTTATTTGTCACTGTGAACACACCACACCACAGCACGCCACAATGCAATGTGACCTCTGCATTTAACCCATCTGTGTAGGAGCAGTGGGGACGGTACCTTGCTCACAGGTACATCAGTGGTACTTGTACCAGCCTGGGATTTGAACCAGCGACCTTCAGGTCACAGGGGCAACTCCATAACTCCCCAACGGTTACACCACCATTATCAGGTTATAATAATACTGAATAATAAATAATAATACGTAATATTTAAAGGCACCTTTCAAAGCACTCAAGGTCGCCCCACAAAGAATAAATATCAATACAAGTAATAAAAAAAAAGTCAGTTCAGTTAAAGCAATGACAATCAAGTTCTAGACAAAAATGACATCCAATGGAAAACAATCCTGGACACAAAAACATGCACTGAAGCAGCAATGATGTCTGTATGAAGTGGCAGCAGTCTGAAGAGTGGTCCCTTCACCCCTGGATGCAGTTACACTGCTTTAACATGTGGCTCGAATGCATCTAAGTTCCCATTCTGAAGTGGTTTGAGTGATTGGATTCATATCATTTTTATGCGGCTTGGTCCTGATACTCAAGGTTCAAAGGGAATGTGAAAACAGTGCTGAAACTTTTGAAGCTATTCTGCCTCAGAAACGAGTGCATGCGTCTGTTTAAACGTAATAAATCATTTACAAATGACAGTTTTGCACAGAAAAGCTCAGCATGAACCCTTTTGAAGCACATTCTAGCATCCGATCAGCCTGGAAGACATTATGAAGTGACAGTTTTCCCTCTGAACACAGTGTTTACGGTCTGATTTCAGAGGGAAAGCCTTTGAAAGATGAAGAGGTTCTCCAGCAGCTTCCTGTGGGAACCACAGCTACTTTCTACTTTAGAGACCTGGGAGCACAGATCAGCTGGGGAACAGTGAGTGGAACACAGAAACCCTTCATCTACCTTAGTGGTGGAAGCACGCACACACAGGCACACAGCATGCTCAATGAAGGATAGTAGAGGGTTTTTTTTTTCCGTAGTGCCTGAGATTCTCCGTCTCCTAGTTTGGCTTTCTCTCACCTTTCCAGCACCATATCCTCTTTCATAGTACATCTAATCTCCCTGGTCCCTTTTTCCCACCAGGTGTCGATCCCCTTAACCCCCCTGTGCACTCTCAGCCTGTCCTTGTGTGGCCTCTAGATAGTGGGACTGCTGCAGGCTCTGCTGCAGTTTCGTTGACGGGGTAGTGGCGGTGGTTTTTAACTCTGAAAGGTTTTATTTAGTCAGAATGAAGTTTTATCGACACATGCAGCAAATGTGATTTCTGTTACGATGACGTTTACAATGCAAAGACGCTGACAATCATGTCCATCCATATCTGAAATCGACCACACCATCAGATGTTTCAGGTCTGAGCACCATAATCAGGCCTTATGAAGTGAAAGTGATTTTTTTGCACACGAAGTGCACCACAACTACATTTAACCCATCACATGTGCACATGGGCAGCGGTGGCCTAGTGGTTAGGACGCTGCCTTTGGGACCTGAAGGTCACAGGTTCAAGTCCCGGCCCTGGCACTACTGAGGTACCCTTGAGCAAGGTACCGTCCCACTACACTGCTCCCCGGGCGCTGTTGGTAGCTGCCTGCTGCTCCACGTGTGCACGTGTGATGGGTTAAATGCAGAGGTCACATTTCGTTGTGGTGCTTCATTGTGTTCACAATGACAAAGAGTCACTTTGAGTCACTTCACTTTCACATGCAGAGTAGTGGGCAACAATGAAAAGTGCCCAGTGTAGTGAGATGGTACCTTACTCAATGGTAACTCAGTGGTACATGAGTTGGGCCTTGAACCTGCAACCTTCTGTTCACAAGGGCAAGGTTCTAGCCACTAGGCCACCACTGCCCACCATGAACATTTATAAATGCTCAGAGAGGAACATGCGGTAAAGCTCAGACAGGATTCAAAGCCAGCACATTTGCACTGTTTCGATGATGAGCATGCAACAATATTGCAATTTTTTTGAGACAATTGTTTTGCAGGGGGCTATAAAAAAGCCAAGCACCATTTCAGCAACTCAATTTCTAAGACAACATGTTTTTCAGGTGAACATGAAGACGATTAGCAACCTGAACAATTCCAATGGGGCTCCAGCACCTGTGGTGCCTGGATTCCCAATAAAGGGTCATGGGAACCTAGTGATGGCCATGTGGTGTTGAAAGTGCTCATTTGGGGTTCCTACAGAGCAGTGCAGCACAGTTGGGACACAGATTCCTCCACTACATATTCATATCTATTTAGGAACTTGATCCTTGTGCTAAGTTTGTCCCAGTGAGCTTTTAACATGCGCTAACTGAGGCTCTCTCAGCATCACCATACCTCTTACTCTCTTTTTCTTCTCCTCACACTCTCTACCTTCGCGTTTCTCCCTTTCACCAGGTGTTCCTGACTGAGTGCATCGGGCCGCTCTTCTTGTACCTGATGTTCTATTTCAGAGTGCCTTTTATATACCCCCCCAAGTACGACTTCACAACCAGCAAACACTGGGTCGTGCAGTGAGTATCCCAATTGGACATTGGTGATGAAACAGCCAGTCAACATACTGATAATGTACCACGTGATTACACAGAGCAGTATCATTTGAAATGACACATTTGAATCCAGAAGAAAATGTATGTGCATGTACATATAATAATGCGGCTTATTCTCTTGGGACCAGTTTCTTAGCTAGGGAGCTAGAAAGGTCTCTATGACTGGGGTGCCATAACGCCAGGGAAAAGATTCCAAGAGCCCAGCACTGACAGAGGGCCCTCAGAGAACACTCTCCAAAAATAAATAATGTTTTATATGATTGGGGGTCTAATAATATATGCTTTCATAGGCCAAAATGTCCAGCCACACCCCTGTCTATGACAGTGTAACCAAGTGCTGATCTTGCTACATTGTGATATATGTTGGCTGTCCGACCAAAACCTTGTACCTCCATTTTTTTGTTTACAGGATTTGGCACTTACATTTTGTCAAAAGTTCATGATAAATGGAGCAAAACAAAAGCAAAAAGTACATTTTACATTAACCCCCTTTATAAGTTAAGAAGGCCTTGTAAAGTTGCTATTTCAGAGATACAAGGTTTTTGCCTCACAGCAACGATATTTAGGCTATTCATTTTCTCCTCTCCTGACATAAAAATGATATGAACCAGTCCAAGACAGCACAGTTGCTCTCTGAGTTGTTAGAACGGCCCTCCCTCTCCCCTACTGCACAGCACAATGCTAGCCAGCACTTGCATCTGCTATCTGATGCAGCAGAACTGTGAGTCAGCGAATAGTCAGTATCTTCCAGAAGTGACCCAAGGTAGAACAACGAGTCAGCCGGTGACAGGGTCATGGGTATCTAAGCATCATTGATGAAGGCCAGTCGGGTCTTATCCCACATAAGCTACTGTAGCACAAAAACGTCTTGCTGGTTATGATAGAAAGGGGTCAGACAGTGCACCACAGTCAAAACTCTTTCAGCAGTATGAGGGGACCTACTCAACAGAAGGCAGTAGTCAATGTTGTAGTAATGTGAAAGGCTCTGGAACAGAAAATTCCCTCAGCTAGAGTAGCTTCCTTGCATAAGCTGCCAGAGGCCTCCAGAGTGATGTTACCATGACGAAGGAATAGGCAATAGGGGCCTCAGGTACCCTGAGTTGTGGATCAGCCTAGATCTAGCCGTGAAGATAAGCTCCTCGGTTTAACGTAGGGTTTGTCACCTGACCTGGTTCAAATGAGGTCAGACCACATCGTAATAACATAATAATATTAATAACCTGAATAGCTTTCTGTCATTTTACTCAATAATAAACTGAGAGGTAAAGCTGAACTGACCTCAGAGAGCAGCATTCTTCTGAGAAGGCTTCTGGTCATTATTCTGTCCATTCTTCCCAGTATAGCGTGCCTGTGTCACTCCTTCCATTATCTAAAGAGGATCCTGGAAACACTGTTTGTCCATCGCTTCTGCCACGGCACCATGCCACTGCGCAACATTTTCAAGGTGATGCAGCATGTGAATGGTAATGTTAAGGAAGTTCTTCTACTTCTTGTGCTCCTCTCTGTTTGTGGAAGCAGTAGGCTGTATCAGAAAAAAACAATGATTGTGTCAAAAGAAAGACTTGTTTACTTAAAATTTTGACTTGGCAAATCAAAATGCCACTTTTTTTTTTTTTTTAAAAAAGGGACTTCTTTTGAAATGTAAAAAGGTTTGTTTATGTTGAAGTAATGGCTTATTTTCCTCAATGTTTACTCAAACCTTAACTTGGTGATGAAAGAGCCAATCAAAACACAGATAATATACCATGTGATAAGGAAGAACGGTATCTTTTGAAAAGACTGATTTGAATCCAGAAGGAAATGAACGAGAGGATGTTCTCTCTTATAATAATTCTCTTGGGACCAGTTGTGTTAATTAGCTAGAAACTTTCCATGACTTTTAAAAAATGTAACTTTTTTCAGTTTTGTTGAAATAATGGCTTATTATTATTATATTATATATATTATATTATATTCTTCAATGTCTACTCACAACCTTGACTTATGTTGAAATTATTAGATTATTTAGG
The DNA here is from genome assembly GCA_037974385.1 of Arnoldichthys spilopterus. Taxonomy (NCBI): domain Eukaryota; kingdom Metazoa; phylum Chordata; class Actinopteri; order Characiformes; family Lepidarchidae; genus Arnoldichthys; species Arnoldichthys spilopterus. The sequence goes on from JBBPDA010000138.1 coordinate 2,160,290, forward strand.
CACGGTGGTGCAGGGGTAAGTGCTGTCGCCTCACAGCGAGAAGGTCCTTTCTGTGTGGAGTTTGCGAGCTCTCCAAGTGTTCGCGTGTGTTTCCTCCCGGTTCTCCGGTTTCCTCCCACAGTCCAAAGGCTGCAGTAGGTTGATTGGATGCTCTAAATTGCCCATAGGTGTGAGTGTGTGTATGAATGGTTGTCTGTCTGTGTGTTGCCCTGCGATGGGTTGAGCCTCCTGTCCTGGGTGAACCCTGCCTTAGACCCGCAGTCAGCTGGGATTGGCTCCAGCTTCCCCGTGACCCGGAAACGGAAGAAGCAGTTTAGAAGAGGGTCTTTGGTCACCATCTTGGTCACAAACTGGCCAAGGATGAAGAGTTAGCGGTTGAAAGATCCAAACTCGCCATCATCCTTATCTCTTTTTTCTGCTAAGGTTTTGCTACTAACCACCGAATACCCGACTATAACAGAACGGCTGAATAACGTAACTCTCCTCTTTCTCTTTCAGAACTGTTCCTATTATTGGTGCTTTGCAGTGTGGATGGCCTACTACATTAACCATCCGCTCTACACACCACCATGTAAGTAACAGTCTGGCCTCCTCGGCTCCTTCTTGAGCTGTCCAAATGCAATTTCTGCAGCGTTTACCACGGTGAAAGGGGGTGAATCTGTCTGTTTTTAGACTACGGGGAGCAGCAAGTGAAGACAGCACTTGGGATTTTTCTGGTGAGCATTGCATATCAGCAGGTTATTCTCAGACGATATTTTCAGACTGATATTTTGTAATGCATGTCCTGTGCTCTGAAAGAGGAGAATGCTTGGATTACACTACCAAAAATATTTTTGTTACTGGGTACAAAGTGGGTTTCCCCAAACCCTCAAGCCTAAAATCAATGGAAAATGGCTGTTGTTCCACAAAACTTTGCTTCTGTGCTCAGGACAATGACATTTTGAAATTTCTATGTTTCCAAGAACATCCTTCATTCGCTTTAAATGCTATGTAGACTTACAGAATGTTCTGGAACTCTGAGAACTGTCCAGAAGTTTTTAGAATTGTTCAGAATTTTCTAGAACTTTCTGGAATCGCTTAGAACTTTCTGGGACTGTCCAGAAAAGTCAGAAATTTGGCTGTTTTGCCACTATAAATATGAAACTTTTGAGTGATGAATAATGTTTTTATACAAGATTTAGACACAAGCAGTTGAAAATAACACTTAGAAGCCAGAAACAACTGTGTAACATTGTATAATGAGCTAAAATGCATATTTGTTTCTCATTTTACCTCATGAAGTGAAAGTGACTATTTGTCTTTGTGAACACACTCAAGCACCACAACGAAACGTGACCTCTGCATTTAACCCATCACACATGCACACGTGGAGCAGTGGGCAGCTACCAACAGCGCCCGGGGAGCAGTGTAGCGGGACGGTACCTTACTCAAGGGAATCTCACTAGTGCTGGGACTCCCAATGGCAATGTCCTAACCACTAGGCCATACAAATTCATAAGTTAATATAAAATAAATCAATAATATGTACATGAAAAATATCAGATTTTGACATCAGCCTACAAACCGCACATTGGTGCATCCCTCATGCTCCTTGTGTGCTTTGTTTAGACTGATCTGATCTTCCCCTTCACATGTTTCTTCCACTTTCCACAGTTTTGCCAGCTGGGGAGCTTCTCCATCCATATCGTTCTCCGCAATCTCAAACCACCAGGTAAATCCTGAACCGTTAACCCAGCTATCCACCATTTCCCGAGCTGCCACCTAGTGCAGTGCTAGTGCAAGTTCATCCTCGAGGGGGTTTTCCAGCTGCTTCCCCTCTGAATCAGTTCCCACCTGCATGACTCACTGACTGACTCACTGAACCCACCTGAGGAGATTCATAGCCTCGGCTGGACGCCATGGAGACGCTAATAATAGCTTTATTTATGCAGCACCTTTCATACATCTGGGTGCAGCTCAACGTGCTTAACAGGAAGTGCTAATATGGAAATAAACGACTCATACAAATAAAATAAATAAAATAAAATAGAATAAAATATGAATTTTAATAAATGAATGAATACATTTGTGGGTACTGGTGGATAAGGCATTGTCATTTCCTGCTAGACTGTGGCTGAGTGGCTGATGGACTCTGACTTGAACCACAACATTGTACAATTTCCTTTCTACCACTAACCACCTCACCACATTTTAGATCAGCGAATCTGCAACTGGGGGGGCCGCAGGGGGATGGGCATGGAGACGTTTCAGAAGCTGTATCTGTCCTGAGTCAGTTTTAATTTTGTAACGTGATGCCTGTTTAAAAACAGCAGGAAAACATTATTCATATTTTATACACCTGCCAGCCAATCACAACTCACGACCCCTTTAACAAGTTACCTGTAATGACCTAGGTCACTGGCATGTCCCTTTTGTGTGAAGGTCAGCAATAGCTGCCTAGAAAGCCAGCGAAATGGGCAAGGTTCTGGTGGGTGGGTTTGTGGGGACACAGGAGGGGGAAGAGGGTGGGGAATGTGGCACTATGACACATAAAATCCACAATATTAATATTAAAGTGGCTGAGGACGACATCAGCTGTTGTGAAAAGTGCTTCGCAAACAAACTTGAACTGACTTGACAACCAAAGGCCTCGATTAAGCTGTAGAATCTCACTGTATGTTTCTATTCAAGGTTCTAAGACGAAGAAGATTCCATACCCAACCAAGAACCCTTTCACATGGATCTTTATGCTCGTTTCCTGCCCAAATTATACATACGAGGTGAGTCCCACTTATACAATAAATATATCATAAATATTACAAATATTACGTAGTATTTCAGAAACTGGAACAGGGGGTATACACTGACATCACTTTCCCACCAGAATACGCCCCCTCATTTGATCTGAGTAGCAACACATGTTACAATATGGCTGCTTTCAGTAGGGGCCAGTAATAATTAAGGGTTGGTCACGGACAAAAATCATGTGATAATCCGGAAAAAGTTTCATGCAATACAGAGGATGTGTGGCCCCATCCTTCCCCTCCATCAAAATAATGTTATGGACACACTATCGCCTTCATGTGACAACTGTCATATTTGTGAAATCAAAACTGAGTTCAAACAATCTAATTTATGGCAAATTCTGGATAATGAGGTCCTGATTATTACATTAGCCTGTTATTCTACAATGGCCCGAAGTCAACACAACTTTATTAAATTATAAACATTTCTATTAGACCTTTATCGCATTAAACATTTTTAGTATGTAGTTTACAGAATATAATATCAGAATATTTATATATGCTTGTATATTTGCCACTGGGATTTATCTTATTTTCTTGTTGAGAAATCATGTGACTGTGGCAACATGGGGCTGAGACAAGGCCACAGGTACATAGAGCTGTTTTGCAGAAAAGGAGGATGAGGCCTGTGGGAATATTGTTTTCAATAGGAGGGAACACAGGGCCTGGGGGGCAGAGAATCCTGGAAACAAAAGGATGACTCTCTCTCGTAATTCGTGCTGTTGCAAGTGAACAGATAGACTCTCCTCCAGGGGCGTCGTTAGTCCAGGGCGTCTGGGGCTACAGCCCTGAATGGTTCATGAATAGCACCAGTTCTAGAAAATGAAAATAAGGCTCAGGTCGAATCACATGTCTTTCCGACCATCACTGCTCCGAATGCTTTCACAGAGGCGCTATCGTTTTATCACCCAGGCCTGTTGTCAACACACCACAGTTTGAGGCCCAAGCCTAACTCTTTTTCCAGTGAACTGCTGCCCTCTGCTGGCCAACACAAGTGACTTGGTGTGTAAAGCTTTTCTCCACTGTGGTGTGAGTGGAGCGTGAATCAGTAAGCGAATGTGATTTGAATCCAGTCCGATTGGTGTGTTTTGGTCTGCTTGTAGGTGGGCTGCTGGCTGGGCTTCACCGTGATGACGCAGTGCGTTCCCGTGGCCTTCTTCACCATCATCGGCTTCGTGCAGATGACTGTGTGGGCCAAAGGCAAGCACCGCAGCTACATGAAGGAGTTTAAGGAATACCCGACCCTGCGCTCACCCATCCTGCCTTTCATCCTTTAGACTAACACACACACACACAGCTATCATGTGTTTCAAGGCTTCTGATTCAGAATCACTTCCTAGACCATTTATACATAGCTACAAAAAATGACTACTGGTGTTAGATTATGGACCTGTCTTTGGAAAGATGAACACTTTTAATGGGAAAAGTTTGTGCAAACTTTGGCCTTGAGAGGCTTTCTGTCACTCTGTGCCCATTGACTTTTCATAAATTCTGCATAACTACATAAATGAAATGTAAGCAAAGTCATTCAGAGGGGTTTGGTATGAAATGCACCAAAGATCTTATCAATGGTGGTGATGGGAACCAGGGGTCCCAGTGTCAAAAATATAAATATAACCATTTTATTTACCGTCCAATAGAACCAGTCGACCTACACGTGCCTTCTGTGTTTAATAGGTAATGTTGGTTTGTAGTAGGGACGCACCGATTCCATACTGATATTGGAAATTGGTCAGATTAGATACTGGCTCAAACAGTTGGATCAGGTATCTGTAACAATGGGCTGATCTATTCAACTCAATTCTGTTATTTTATCATGGTGCCCATGTGCACACTAAATGTAATTCTTGTTCATTTTTAAGATTTTTTTGTTTTATGAAGTTAGGAAAGCAATGTTTAAGCCTGATGTTGCCTTACACATCCCAGTCTCTTCCACACAGTGAGACACACAGCTTATTAATTAAACAGTGGCATCAGAGTGGTACTCAGTATCGGCCCAAACCGAAAGCTCAGGTATCGGATTGGTACTGAGTACTGGCCCAAACCCAAATTCAAGGTATCAGTATTTGTACTCAGTATCAGCCCATACCCAAAACCCAGGTATCAGGATCGGTATTCAGTATCTGCCCATACCCAAAGCCCAGGTATCAGTATCGGCCCATACCCAAAGCCCAGGTATCAGGATCGGTATTCAGTATCTGCCCATACCCAAAGCCCAGGTATCAGTATCGGCCCAAACCCAAAGCCCAGGTATTCAGTATCGGCCCAAACCCAAAGCCCAGTTATCAGTATTGGCCCATACCCAAACCCCAGGTATCGGTATTGGCCCATACCCAAAGCCCAGGTATCAGTATCGGCCCATACCCAAAGCCCAGGTATCAGTATCGGCCCAAACCCAAAGCCCAGGTATCAGTATTGGCCCAAACCCAAAGCCCAGGTATCAGTATTGGCCCATACCCAAAGCCCAGGTATCAATATCGGCCCAAACCCAAAGCCCAGGTATCAGTATTGGCCCAAACCCAAAGCCCAGGTATCAGTATTGGCCCATACCC
>JBBPDA010000138.1:2172063-2188794 GCA_037974385.1 Arnoldichthys spilopterus
GGGGCTGTGTAAGCTCTGGCTGTTAATCGCTCTGAACCGAAAATCTGCATCGGAAACGGTGGGAAACAGATTTCTGCTCACACTAGTCCAGGAAAGGGCCCAGACTGGAGGGGAGGAGAAAAAAAACCCACTCGGCTCGTGAACCGAGCTACAAACTTCACATCTGGACAGAAGGTCGAGACGAAAAAAAAACAAACAAAAAAAATCGCCATCAACATTACAACGTCGAGATCTTTGTTTTGTTTTTTTTTTTTCTCGTGCGCGTGCGTGTTTAATGTGCGCGCGCGCGCCCGCCGACGATAAAGCCTGCTGCTCTTGGGCTGTGCGCGCGAGACGTGCGCGCGTGTCCTTGCGTAACCAGCTCCAGGCTGCTGAGGCGCGCCTCAAACTCGAGAGAAAGAGCCCAGACCCACCCCCCTACCCCCTACCACCCACCCCCACACCACCCAACCCCACCCACTCCCAACACGCGCGATCTCACCAAAACCCCGCCACCCCTCCCCTTACCGCACGCACGCGCTCATAAGCGCGCGCTGCTGCCCGCGCGAAGTACTGCTGGTTCAGTTCGATTCAGATCCTGTTCACCGTGCCGACTCGTTCGGACTGCACGGTTCAATGAGCCGAACGCCTGATTCATCGATTCACTCAACTTTTCCCCTCCACGGCGGCGAGCGAGGGAGCGCGAGCGGGCCTCAGAAAACACACACCACACACAGCGGTTCACTCCGGGCTTAGGGCCAGGACGGGATCAATCACCATATGCTTTCCTCTGGACTGATCACCATACGCTTTTGTCTGGACTGATCCGCACACACTTTCGTCTGGACCGACCCCCATACGCTTTCGCCTGGATCAATCACCATAAGCTTCGTCTGGACCGATCCCCATACGCTTTCGCCTGGATCAATCACCATAAGCTTCGTCTGGACCGATCCCCATACACTTTCGTCTGGACCGACCCCCATACATTTTTGTCTGGACTGATCCGCACGCACTTTCGTCTGGACCGATCCCCATATGCTTTCCTCTGGACCGATCCCCATACGCTTTCGTCTGGACCGACCCCCATACGTTTTTGTCTGGACTGATCCGCACACACTTTCGTCTGGACCGATCCCCATACACTTTCGTCTGGACCGACCCCCATACATTTTTGTCTGAATCGACCCCCATACGTTTTTGTCTGGACTGATCCGCATGCACTTTCGTCTGGAACGATCACCATACGCTTTCGTCTGGACCGACCCCCATACGTTTTTGTCTGGACTGATCCGCACGCACTTTGGTCTGGACCGATCCCCACGCGCTTTCGTCTGGACTGATCCCCACACGCTTTCGTCTGGACCGATCCCCACACGCTTTATTCTGGACCAATCATTGTATGCTTACATTACCCACGGTTCTTCTTGTGCTGGGAGTGAAGTTACTACTAGTTTGAAAGTGTGTTAAGCTTTTTTAAATGCATGTAAAGGTATCTTCCTGCTTCTGTGTGGTGATGTTTTAGAAACACATTTTTTTTTCTTTTAAATTATACATTAAGTTTAACGAACTTGCACGGTACACAGGGTTTATTTTGACTCCGGTTAAACAGCTTTTATTATTATTTACATTAAATTATTATTTAATTCTTTATTATTTAACAGTCTGTAGCGCTGCCTGCTGCTGTTCTGTATTAAATAAAGCAAATGAGGAACTACAGATGTTTCTCAACATGGAGAACATCAAGTACAGACTTCCGTTTATAGGAGCCACCAAGTTCAGCTGGGGAGTCCAGACTCCGGATGACGGGAGGACGCAGGAAGCTCAATTTGCTTGTGAAAAAGCGGCACTCGCAATGACATCACATCTCAGCTCAGCTTGAGAATCTTGACTCGAGGCTCCAGATGCTGCATTTGGATACTTATGTTCACTGTATTTAATTTTAATAATCAAATAATGTTATAAAACTGTGTTTGTATAAAAAATATATATATTAAAATATTAATGAAAATATTAATACTGTATATATACACACATAAATGTACACACAATTTACAGGTACTTATGGTGGCGGGAGTCTGTGTTTGCTGAGTAAAACCTATAGAAAAGGTCGAATGGATGGAGCAGTGGTCGTTGTTGTCGCCGGTGTGCTATGCTCTGACAGCAGTGTAACTGAAGAGGGGTACGTAGGCAGGCAGAGCCTTTGTGTGAAATGCATTCTGGGAAACTTAACTACCCAAGTCAACACAAACCACCTCCTGATGCATCTCTGACAAACCCCAAAAATCAAGAGCCCTCCTGAGCATCTGATGTGCACTGGGCTACATGCAAACTCTGAAGTGGAACTGTCCTGGGGCCGCAACCGATGGCGATGACGGGAACGCAGCTACAGAGAAGGACTTGAACCTGCAACCTCCAGGGGCAATGTCCTAACCACTAGGCCTCCACTGCCCACCTAAAATAAGAAACGCTTCACAATTTTGTGCGTCATCCTTGCGCAGGGGCCACGCTAATATACTCTGTATCGTTCCTATTGTGGTATATGCGCTGCTGTAGCGAGCAGGTGGGACATGCAGGCAGATGCAGATCCGGTGATTATGTACAAATCTGATGATATTGATACAGAAACTGGCAAACGACTAGAAAAATAAATATAAAATGTATTTCATACGATTAAAAATGAGGTAAAATTATATAAAAAAAGGATTTTAGCAAATCGTCACCTAAATATTCAGCTCTAATTAAAGCATCATCAAATATTGGTTTGGAAATGTAAACATCTGGGCCACGCCGCTATTACCTTGACAACGCAAATGTCTACCAGCACCAACATGATTCTGATATCACGTCATCATGTCTTTTCCTAAAATCTTACAGTTAAACTGATGTTGCACCAATGTGGGCTTTGTAGACTGACACAGATCTGACGATCAATGCACATCTAATGATGCCAAGACACAAAATTTTAGGTAAAACGAGGCTTAATGAGAGGTGAAATGGACGTTGAGCACAGTCTCATCTAAACGTTCGGCTGTGATCACTACATCATCAAAGATCAGCCTGAAAAAGCCAAACATCTGTCCCACATCTGTGTTATTTTTACAGCTAATGTCTGCAGACACTGATTTGACTAATTCCACCGTTAATAATTTAGGCTATAACGTGCGTGTAAACGCTGCTTTTCCACGTGGGCAGATCTGGCAAATTTCTGCCCAGATGCTACAGCTTAATAACTTCAGATCAGGTCACGGAAATAATATTCATGTTGCAAATCCAGACAGGTGCACCATGACGAAAATGAGGTTTAACTGTGGAAAGTGACCGTCGCTCTGTATTTTATTCGGAGTATAAATTGTTCTGATTGGAAGAAAGAAATCAACCTGATATTAAGTCTCATTCCTTCTGAACAGTGCCAAACGTTCAACGTACAACTCCAGATCAATTTAACGCCTTCGCCCCACACTCGCTGCAGTGAAAGTAAAACTCGATCATTGTGAACACACTCATCACAGCAAAATGTTCACATGTGGAGCAGCAGGCAGCTAGCAACAGTCCCCGGGACTCGACCCTGCAACCCTCTGATCACCAAGACAACTCCTTAACCACTAGGCCACCACTGCCCTCCAGCTGTTGGTCTCTGTATGTAAAATCTCTAAAAAAATGTAAAAGTTAGGACGCTGCCTTTGAGACCTGAAGGTTGCATGTTCGAGTCCTGGCCCGGGCACTACTGAGGTTCCCTTGAGCAAGGTACCGCCCCACTACACTGCTCCCTGGGCGCTGTTGATAGATGCCCGCTGCGCCACGTGTGCACGTGTGATGGGTTAAATGCAGAGGTCACATTTCGTTGTGGTGCTTGAGTGTGTTCACAATGACAGTCACTTTCACTTTAAAAGCCCTTCTGTGCAAAAATGGGGAACTGTGGCAAAATTGTGATTTGTTTTACAGAAACGTTTTAGAAATCTAAACCTATTTACACAAATGTAAAAAAATATTTTTTGTCAAAACGTTATGATACGGAGTGTTTATCTGGTTCTAGAAAAATCATTTTAAACGCTGAAGGGGAAAAAAAGACTCGGGGCGTCGTGGATCTTTTCCTAAAGAATCGGTTCACGTGAACCGAGTCCTTGGTGAGTCGACCGCGGCTCGGCGGAGGCGCTGCTGCGCTGAACTTAGATCCCGCCCTGCGCTCAGAGGCTCCGAGAGGCGCGCGCTGCTGCTGCCGCCGCCACAGAGGACGAGGAAAGAAAAACACAGCGCGCGCGCACACACACACACGCACACCAGCGATGAACGCGTGGCTTATCCGACATGAGCGGGAGCCGCGCGCACACAAACACACACACACACACACACACACACACACACACCAGTGATGCTGCCGCCAGGAGCAAAATACCCCCAAACAGTCCGAACACACCAAACCCCCCTCGGCCCGTTATTTTCGACCCGGCCCGTGTTTTCTGCCACAACACGCTGTGTGCGCGCGCGCGCGTGTGCGAGGCGCGGTATGTCTCCGTCGTCCCCCCCCTCCCCCCCGCCCGCCCCCCGTCGGCGCTCGGCCAAGTCACCGTCCTCCTCCGTTAAGGGCGAGGAGGGTCCGGTCCGACCGGTAAACTGCGGTTTTTTCGCCATTTTTCTGTTTTTTTCTGTGCTAAAAACGACCTTTAACTCAACGGTCGTCGCCCCCTCCCCCCTCCCACTCCACCTCGCGCACGCGCCCCCCCACATCCGCGATGTTTCTCTCTCTCTCTCTCCGTCTGCGCGACTTTCCCTCAACTTCACGATCGTCCACGTTAAAAAAAAAACACAAACACACAAAAAAAGAAGAAAAACGGCCCCGAAACCCGGATGCGGCGCCGCGGCTGAGCTTTTGTTTATGTTAGCTAGCTGAGTGTTAGCCGGCGATGCTACCGGACTGGAATTTCCTCGCGCTGGACACAAACAAACAAGGCGAAAAAAAGAAAAAGTGTTTGAGGGACATTTGGAGCGGACGGATGGGCAAAACAAAAAAGTCCCGTTTCCGCCATCGTTTTAACGAGCGCGCTCCGCCAGAGCGGCCGGCTAGCGTTAGTGCCGCTCCCCGTCTGTCTGCGTGCGCGAGCTGCGCCACTTCTCTCGCGCTCTCTCTCTCGCGCGTGCGTGCGTGCGTGCGCTCGCTCGCTTTTGCGGTCGTCGTTTTCACCACGGAAAAAAAAGAAAAAAAATCCCCCCGACAAGTCAAATCATATCCTCCGCCACTCTGTGACCCCCCCCCCGCCCTCCACACCACTCTCACCTCCCCGTCCTCCATCGGCTCCTCGTCGGCTGGTCCCAGCGCAGCGTCGCCGCCGCCCGCGTCGCGGCTCCCCTCGGCCGCGCAGGCTCGCCTGGCCGCGGACTTGAGGGCGGACGCCTGCTCGAGTTTCCGCCTGCCGCGCTGCACTTTGGCGGCGTTGCGGTACGACACGGAGCCCTTGTAGTTCACTTTGAGCACCGCGTGCTCCTGGATCAGCTTTTCGAGCTCGGCGCAGGTCCGGTCCGGCTCTGAGCCGTGCCGCCGCCGCACCATCCGGCAGATGCGCTCCAGGTCCGGCCGCGCTTTGCGCGACCGCAGCGAGTCGATCGTGTCCAGGATCCACTCGCGGAACCGCGGCTCGGACATGGTCGCGCCTCCGCTTTTGTTTCGGTCCGCTCTCCCCTCTCCCTCCTCCTCCTCTTCGCTCTCTCGCGCTTCCTCGCCGAGTGCGTGTCCCGGCGCGGAGAGCCGAGCGCGCCTTTTCTCCGGCTTTTCGCGTTGTTTTCCGGGCGTTTCAGTTTTGTTTGTGTGTCCAGGCTCCGCGCTGCTACTGCCCCGCTGGAAGCCGCGCGGTCCGAACGAGCGGAAACATCGCACCGCCGCCGCCGCGCGCGTGTGTGTGTGTGTGTATGCGCGTGCGTGCGTTCGGCGCCTCGTGCGCTTAAGGTGGAACGGCTGGGATTGGCGCGTGCGCGCCACCGCCACAAGGGGGCGCAGGAATTTAAGGTGGAATGGAGAAGATGCAGGATTCTTGCGAGGCGAGCCAACTTTAAAAAGTCCCCCCCCCGCACCCCCAAAAAAATATTGCAGGCGTAACAGTTGACGCCAGTAAATAATTAAAAGTGAAAATGTAGATTTGATTAACTACCAAATTAAATATATATATATATATATATATGGTTTAAATAAAGGCACGGCTTCAAAAATCATTTTAAAAACAATTACTATACAATAATATATACACACACATTTAAAAACAGGTGCCTTTATTTAACGGTTTTTTATTTGTGTGTGTAAATAAATATTCCACACTGAGCTGTACGATATTACAGCATTTATGTACTTTAATCCTGATTTTTTTTGTCTGTTTTGTCTCATTTTAAAGCTTTTATTACTTGTAACTGGACCCGATTCCTAAATCCGCCGCTTGCTTTTCTCTTCACGCTCCTGTTCTCTGTGTAAAGCTCACTGTGCTGCATAAACTTACCTTCCCATTGAAAACAGGACCACCATTTTTTAATTTTAACAATTAAAACTTTATTGGAATGATACATGTTGCAAAATATTATTCTGTGTACTTTTTTTGGGGCTTTTTTTGTCCGGTTTTTTTTTTTTTTTTTTTGTAATTTCATTTTAACATACTCCATGTGTCTTACGGATATCCGTCAAGTTCTCCAGAAGGTAAAATAATTAAGACTGTTAAAGGCAGAGAATATACAGTATTGTTTCCCCGAAAAGGTACAATAAACTACACCATCACCATACCTGTGTCGGGAGGAAAAGAGTTTCTTGTTATTGAAAATACACTTAGAAAATATGAAAAAAAAAAGTAAATCAATGTTTTTTTTTTCCTTCTTCATGATTTAAAAAGCAAATAGAGTGTAGGAAACTGGATGTGTACAAAGGCAAATTGAAGCGTGGAACTGATGCACACAAAACAGCTGATTGACAATATAGTGAAGGGATGAGAAAGAGACAGAGGGACGTGGGACACCGAACGAGTTTCAAGAGAGGATGTTGGGCCCAGAGAACCAAAAGGACGCGGAGAGGGTGACCGCAACAGCCGAACAATGCAAGGCCATCGCTTATTTACATACTGGGTCAGAAGAGGGCTCACGGAGCGCCGCATCTGAGCATTTCCCATCAATCTTTGGTGGCTGGAAAACGATGAGATGCGGTTGCGAGCGGCCTGCTGGGAATGAGAACCTCGCTTTGTCTCCGACTCTGTTCAGAGCCCACGTGTGCGGGAAAACGGGCACTCGCCTGGGACCGGCTCCACCCTTTTCATACGACTGCGTTAGGATATGAAAGGCTAAGAGATGACCCCAGATCAGCTTCACATGGACGTGCTTTATACACGCGTGTCCCGGGCCAAAGGAGGAGGAAACGCTCCGATCCGAACCGCCTGGTCACATCCTCTGACCTGGTATGTGAACGGGAGACGGGCCTTTGCCAATGTTCTGGTCAAACTACCACTGCAGTCAAGCCGAAGTCTGTCGATTCGAAGAACTTTCCTAGAACACTGTTAATGTCCAGCACAGAAGTGATACGAGACAGCGAGGTGAAGCTGTTTCCCCATATTTATGACATGCTCTGGAGTCTTAAAATGAAGAAAAATTATATAAAATGTGAGGGAAAAAAAAGAGAAAGAAGGAAAATCGTGGTGGTTACAAGTGGCACTCAACAGAAACCAAATGAACTGAAGCTTTATCTTTAAGAAACCCAGCGACGTGGGACGTCGGCCACGGCGACTGCCTCTCTCAAAGTCCCAACGCCACCACCTCGACCAGGCGAGGCCTGCGGCCCACTCACTGTTTTGGCCGTGTAAGTGACAGGCTTCTGAGTGACTTCAGCTTTCCACGGTGGGAAAATGTGGAGAAACAAAGCGTTACAGAGCATTTCTCAAACATCCTTTCCCCTCTGACGGCAAATTCAGTGTCAAAAACAGATTTTAATCAGGCAAACACCACCCCCACCCCCACCCCCCCCACTCGAAGACCTGTTCGTTTCAAGCTGGCACCAGCGCTTTAGCTTTGTGAACGTTCAATAAAAGAAAATCAAACCACAGCACATACTTTGTTAAAAAAACCGTGAGAACCGTTACATCACATACAGATCACAGAAATGAAGGGTAGGAGCGGTTAGCGTGGCACCTACCGAAACGGCACACTGCCAACAGCGCTGGGAGCGAAACGGGGCGTCCGAACACGGCGACACATAAAATGGGTTAAAGCGAAGCTCTGTAAAATAAACCGTTGCCACAAACGTTTCTGCGTTATTGCACGTGATGGGGCGCCGTAAACGTCTCAGCCGTGTTTGGGTTTAGATTGTCTTGCGTCCTACGGAATTAAAGAGCAAGATCGACGACCCCCCCCCCCCCCCCCATGTTCTCGGAGCTCCAGGGTCGAGATCTCGAGGGCGAGTTCTGCCTACTGACGGATCTACTATACACATACGAAGCCCCACCGAGTGCCACCGAAAGCATCCTGCAATTCATGGAGGAATAGTCGAAAGAAAAAGAACGAGAAAAAAAACAAACAAAAAAAACAACAAAGACATCTGAAGCGCTAAAGAGTAGTCACGTGGCCTCTGCACTCGGAATTTGTTTTTTTTTCCTTCTCTCTCGATCTCGTTTATTTAAAAAGGCTTGCAGTAAAAAGAAAGGTGGATGCTTCGGCTGCGTGTACTCGCGGTCCACTAAAGGCAGGTTTCTGCAGGACGTAGTCGGAAAAAAGAAAGAAAAAAAAACAAAAAAAACCCAAACTGGTTGGGACTCGAAGGGTTTGTCTAAGAACAGATCTCTCCGGCTCCAGACTTAAAACGCAGCGGTGGAGTTCAGCGGCATGGCAGAGCGCAAGCCGTGAGTAAACACCATCCTCTGGAGCACAAATCTGATGTAGTCCTGCAGTACAAAAATAACACACCATTTTTTTTTTTTTTGCCTCTTTCCGGAGAGATTTTTTTTTTGCTACTTTTAACATGTTTAACACATCAACCAACTTCACTGCAACTAACAAGCGCTTTGTGCTTGAACAACTCACATAACTTTTTTTTTCCTCTTTTTCCCATTTTGGCAGTTAGTGTGATCAGATTTACTGACTTCAGTAGAAAAAAAAAAAAACCTTTGCTGAGGTGTCAAAGCTGAAAAAAAGTGGACACGAACATCACGAGCTGCAGTCCATCGTATAACAGTACGCGTGTGCTACCAAAGACTTATGTTCAGGAGTGTGAGGTCATACTGACGGCCGTTTTAAAACCACAGAGCTTCCTAAGCTATGGCTGCTGTGAAACCCACTGCTGACGCAGAGCTGTGATTTGGGCGCTCTGTCAAGACCTAAAACGTGCGAGCGAAGCCCAAGTCGTAATGTATGTGTAAAAAAAGAAGCCAGAAGTTAAAATTAGGGACAAGAACTTTCACCTGAAGTGGTCAACGCTGCCTGAACGCGTCTGAAAATTGTACCAAATGTTAATTATGCCATAAAAAAAAAAAAAAAAAAAAAAAAAAAAAAAAAAACGGAACAGGGCGGCGTGGTCAAGCTGAATCTTCAAATAAATGGCACACGACAGGTTCCCATGCCTCCCACGCGCCAACACCTCCCTCTCCCACCCATTCTCCATTAGCGCCATTAGGCCGACGTGTTTGACTTGGTATTGCTAGGACAGATTTTGAATGGGAAGATGTGGCAGAGGGGGAAAAGAAAAAAAAAACAAGGGAACAATCTGGAACAGGGTAGAGAATAACAGAGCAAGGCTCGGCCGCTGCGCCCGTTTAAGAAGCCGCTATCCGGGAGCGAAGCTTCCTGGATGAACCACGATTCAGTACCAGAGGATTAAGCTCTGTGCCCCGTGCCAACCAAACCCAGAGAGAAGAACGCAACCTCTAGCTAGAGGACCCTCTCTACAAACCAAAGGGAGAAGATGAAAATGGAGAAGTATAGTAAGTGATAAGCGATCTCGAAAGGCAACAACACTGCTGGCTCTCTCTCTCTGGACTCTTTTTTTGTTTTTTTCCTCTCTCTCGCTCTCTCTCTCTCGCTTGCTCGCTCTCTCTCTCTCTCTCCATCTCTGTATGTTGGGGGGGTCTACATCATAGTTGTTGTTGTTACTGAATACAGGCTCAGTCCAGTCTATCATCTCTCTCCTTCTGCCGCCCCCTCTGTCTACATAACTCCGTTGCTCTCTCCCTCCACTGCTCCTGGCTGGGTCTAGAACTCAGCAAACTCCTTTCCGCATTTCTCGGTGAACGACACTCGGATTTCCTCTTCCTCGTAATCGTCGAAGTTGCTGGTGTCCCCGGGACCTTTGCACTTGGGGATGAAGGGGGCCTCCACCTGAGACAAACAAAACACATCATTGGTAGGGTTCTGCTTTCAGGGATGATCTCTGATCTGACTGAACTTGAACTCTTGCAGAAAATCCTGCATCATCTGAAGTGGAGCAATGAGGCTAATGTAGCTAAAAAGTAGTGGGCATCTAAACGTAGGCAGAACCTGGTACAGTACTCCTCCTACCGCGAGAACCAACTGTACCCTGGTTGAGCTCCTACGTCCGTTCCCGGTTGCAGAACAGAACCATAACGTTTTTTTTGGGAGGATGTGCACCGGTCAAATGATTTCTCTCATGAAGCCAGTGGTAACAGTGAACACAGTGGAGGAGAAGCTCTTGCCTTGAGGAGGCACATAGCAATTCAGTCTAGGTCTATCTAGATAGTGGGCAGTGCTGGTCTAGAGCTTAGGGCCTTGCCTATGTAAACAGAAGGTCCTGGTACCACTGAGGCACTGTTGGTAGCTGCCCACTGATCCACATGTGCACGTGTGATGGGTTAAATGTGAAGGTCACAATTCGTTGTGGTGCACTTATGCAAAGTTAAGGGGGGGGGGGCATCCTTGGGAGGATTTTAACATTCTGACCCCCGAAATGTCCACCTGATCTCAGGCAGCAAAGTGGGTTTGGGGAAAAGAAAAACCTGTGCAGGCTTGAATGATTGGTAAACCCCTCCTTCAAGCCGGCAAACAATCGGAGAACTGTATTGTGGCCAAAAGAATAAGGACATAACTGGCGCTTTAACATGTGCTGCAATACTCGTTTACAACACTGAGTAATGGGGAAGCTTCACTAGTTTGTTCATGTTCAACCAACTTGAAACCTCACCAAGCTTAAGTCACGTTACTCATAGCACCATCACCTTTCTCTGATAGATGGCAATCCAGTCAGTGGTGGCAAACCACTTGTGACCCTTGATGTCGTTGACTCCATTCTTGAGGTTGCCGAAGCGCTTGGTTAGGTCCACCTGCAGCAGGTTTCGCAGCAGGTCTTTCAGGTCCGAGCTGAAGTGGGAGGGGAAGCGCACCTGGGGGGGGTAGAGCAGAAGACATGTGCTCAGAGTAGAGCTGGAGAACAGAAGAACCACACTTGGTGGAGACGAACTCACAGGAGGAGCAGTAAAATGGTCAATCAGGCAAGAATTTGGTCTCTGAACATCTTGTTTGATTTTTTTGGTTTTACACTGGAGCTACATAATAGAAGCTCGTTCCCCGCCAACTGGCAAGCTTAAAGCATCACACACTCGCCTCAAGCCTTGCTCAGTAATCTCCAACAGACTTGCTTATATGGTTTCGAACGCTGACCGTTATCTATAAAATAGATAATTCATCTGTATCAGTGCATTTTACTGTTGTTTGCATTTCACCCAAAATAATTTGTTTACGTGTATGAGATCATGGCTAAATGACTGGATCGAATCATGATTAAGCTCATGACACGCAGCCCGACTATAAAAATTGCCCAAATGAATGGCGCCGTTTGCAGATTGCTGGGAAATAAGCTCTCTTTCCTTGAAAGCTGAACTGGCTTCGCGGCTCCAGCAGAAGCCAACGCTTCTGCGCTTTGACACACGCCGTCTCATCGACTATACGTTTGTGATAAAAGGAAAACTGTGAATTCAATCTAGCTCCGATCTATCGCTTTAGGCTCTCACGTCAGTTAGTAATTCTAAGTGTTGCGCTGACTATTGATTTTCAAGTCCCTGCAGGACAGCGGTCATACTGCATAAACTGCAGGTGTTTCAGAGCAACTCTTGGAGAGAGGGTGATCAATGCCCCCTACTCACCTTGCCTGAGACGATCTTCTCGTAGATCTGAATGGGCTGGTCGGCAAAGAAGGGAGGATATCCAGCAGCCATCTCATAAATCAGAACTCCCAGAGCCCACCAGTCCACTGCCTTATTGTAGCCCTGAGAAAAGCACAGGGGAATTATGGCACAGAACACAACCCAAAACCTCACAGTCCGCACTCCCTCGCCTTTACCAAGACCGTGCCCACCAAGAGTAAGGATCATGTGAGTGTCAGTGAGTTGCAGCGAGAGAGGGGATCAGCGTAAAACGGTGTTTATTCGTGGTTTATGAATGAAACGGACAGCACATGTACAGGTACGCACTTTACTGAGGATGATTTCCGGTGCCAGGTACTCGGGAGTGCCACACAGCGTCCAGGTCCGCCCCTTAACGCGCTTAGCAAATCCAAAATCTGTTACCTATGAGAAAGAAGGCGAGAAGTGGAGTTAGAGTCACCATTTCGTTCGCATTTTAAAGACTTAAAGGTTTTCGTACGTTGTCTTAAACCACAGAGGAAACGGAACGTTTCTTGTTTCCCCGAGAGAACACGTTTGAGATCTCAGGGGAAACACTTTGATTCTGCGAGAAATCAGGTCGTCGTTCTTTTAAAAATCGATGCCTTGGATAAACTTGACCATCCCCGAACGCTGACAGCTGCCTGCTGCTCCACGTGTGGATGGGTTAAATGCAGGGGCCGCATTTCGTTGGGGGTTCACCACGTGTGATGGGGTGTGTTCACAATAACAAACAGTCACTTTCACTTTATTTGTTACAGTAACTGTAGAAAAATGAGGATAAATGTGTGTCTTTGTCTTAGGACACTGCCTTTGGGACCTGAAGGTCGCAGGTTCGAGTCCCGTCCCGGGCACCACTGAGGTACCCTTGAGCAAGGTACCGTTCCACTACACTGCTCCCTGGGCGCTGTTGGTAGCTGCCCGCTGCTCCATGTGTGCACGTGTGATGGGTTAAATGCAGAGGTCATTTCGTTGTGGTGCTTGAGTGTGTTCACAATGATAATTAGTCACTTTCACTTCACTTAATACCTCTGCACATATACATATATAAATATACACTCCCTCTTTATTTGGAGGTATGGATTGATGGAGAGCATTATTTTTGGTCAGCAATTCAAATTAATCCGGGGAAAAAAAATTCAACCAATAACTGTACACACAGCGCAACTTATGCACATCAATATTATTGTAAAACTACTGTTTCATGTCCAACATACATAAAATATCCAAAAGTATCCAGACATCCCTTCAAATTAGTGAAACCAGTCACTTTAATGTGCACCACTTGTGGATACAGGTACATGTACGGCTCCCCCAGTGCATTCCAAGATCACCATGGTGAATGTCAAGTGTTGGGTAGAGGTAGGGCTGCGCAATGCATCATCTGTACATCGTTACCGCAATATCTATATCTGCAATCTGATATTGCATACTGTAATATGCAAATGAGCCTCTAACCAATCAGAGAACTTCTTAGAACTTGCACATGAAGGGGTGGGGTTAAAGTGCAGCAGAAATAAGGAGACATATGTAGATGTGTTGGCTTTGTGACTTCACAAAAACGGTGATTTGAAAACAGGCTGCATTTAAAGCTTAGTTTTTCATATATGAACCATATGCACTGGGGGTTGAGGAGTGAACGCACATTGTGAAGCTTTAACAATATATGCATGTCTTTTTAATTAGAAACGTGATACAGACACTTTAACATATAAAAAAACATCACAATCTCAATGTGTAGCAGTATAATCACAATACTGATATCTCCATAAGTAATTATTATTTTTCATAATTCATAAAGTCAATTCTACTGTTTGGCCTAAGGAGAAAATGAATGACTGCTGTTTTAAATAAAATAACTGCTTAATAATGCATGTGTGTGTTTGTGAGGACTTGGACTTGTGTCCAACACGCTAGATGTGTGTTGTGCTTGTGTTAATGTGCACATTCGCATGCTGTGTGGCTGGTGTGCGAGATGAGCAGCAGGCTCTGTACTCCGTGTGTGTGTGTGCGGTTACCTGTATATAGCCCTGCTGGTCTATCAGCAGGTTCTCAGGCTTCAGATCTCGGTAGATGAGGTCAAGCGAGTGAAGGTATTCAAAGGTCAGAACTATCTGGGCAGCGTAGAACCGGGCATGGGGCTCACTACAGAGAGAGCACAGAAACAGGGTTTATGAAAAATGAATTTTTAAATACATTGAGACCTCAACAAAGCAAAAACAAGACAGTTTACACCACGTAACTCCGATCAAAATATGTCCCAGTTCAGCTGTTTCGCCTCTGCATCGGACCTGAAACGCTTACATGTGTTTGCCATTACCTCATGATCACATCTGACCTCCCTGCGTAACCTGCTGCCGCTTACGTTACTAATTTGCACTGAAATGCTTCATTTTTGAGTTTCTGAGCAGTGGAAAACATTCGGAACTTACAGCTTTGCTTTTATGGGACTATTTATGTGAAAAGTAGTTGATAATATCAGGAACATATGATTTTATGGTGCTCATGACCGAACAGCTGATCTTTTACTGCTCCGTCTTTATGCCCCGTTTCTGCAACATCAGTTTAAAATCAGAAGTGTGTGTGTGTGTGTGTGTGTGTGTGTGTGTGTGTGTGTGTGGTGGGCCAAATGTGGACAGTAAAGGACTGGTACTAGGTCAAACTTTGATTGTCCTCTGTGATCATCCACATTGACATTCATTCATTGATTTGTGCATTTCATCTCCTTTTAAAAAAAAAAAAAAAAAAAAAAAAATTATAAAAGTTTACTTTATGTATTTAAAAAAACTTTTAATTTTACAATAGAATATTTATTTATTTTTGACTTCTTGTGGCCGCCGCTGCAGCGCGGCATAGCCCCACGTGCCTGATCCAGGACGCGAGGTCTGTGGCGCTAGGTGAGTGTGTGTCCCTTCGTGCTACCACCACCGGAACTATGGCAGACAGGAAGCATGTTTTTGGCAACTGCTTGACAAACGTTTTGCCAAAACAAAACGTATCAAGAGGCATGACGTCAGCTCATTATGACTCATTTGCAAAGAAGCACCCAGTGAAGAACAGCGATGCACAGTTCCAGCACTTTGCGATTCCGTATCTGACGAGGATCAAATTTCACAGAACTTGACATTTCGAAATCGTCACCCGGTCTCACTTTCAAATTCCTTGAACGCAGACGAAAATTCATGAAATTCCGTCCACGGGCCGTGCAGCAACTGACATTTCAACATCTCAAAAACCCCTCATGCTAATTTTTTTGTAGCCGCCATACTGCGCAGCACTACGCGGCCCATCTACACTTAAGAATTCGCAGCCAGGTTTCCCCACTCCGGTCCTGGAGGTCCGATGTCCAGGACATGTTGGTACGTCCCTACTCAAGCACGCTCACTAACTCAGGTGAGTAACGGGAGCTGAACCAGGCGTGTTTGAGCAGAGGGAAATCGCTGCTGTGCTCGACATCGGCCGCCCAGGACCTGAGACGGGGAACCCTGATGTGCAGAAACCCGTGTGAACACAAGACACTCGAAGGCTTGACTGCAAAAGATCATGGCAACAATCAGGGCTGAAACAAATGACCCAATTCAATAAAATGACCATTCAAACAGAATGGATCAAAAGGATTAGCGCTGCAGACGTCTACTCCAGGGTGACAGGATCAGTCTTAACTACAGAAGACATGATGGTCTGTTCTTCTACACTGTAAAACATGTGGCCACCAGATTCAACCTTGTTCCTTCAGTGTTCTGGTCAATTATTTGGTCAAGCTCATTTTGAGCCCCTATGTTTAAGCGAAATGTTCACAGAGCTTAACTCAGGCTTGGTTTCAGTCATTTATGGCCAAAATATTCCATTAGTAGCCTTCTCAGTGAGCTTCCTCACCAGAGCCTGGACAGAGGGAGGCTAGTTGCAGGCACTTCTGTTGCACTCATACACATTTGAGGAGGTTTTGTAGTTTTCTCTGAAAAGTGTAAAGAGAATCCAAGAGTTCGATGTGATTTTTAATCATTTCTTCGTATATTCGGAGTTTAGGATAAAGGGAAATCTTGACTGTTAGACAGAGGCCGATGTTTAAAAAAACCACAAGGTTGTTCAACTGATAAACATTGTTATTATTGCCAAAAATCATAAGATAAGATGCCAAGAAGACACATTTCATAGTTTATTTTATTGGTGTGGCCATTAAAGGGTTAAAGGAATGTGTTTGTGAGGAGAATAAAACTGTGCGATTGCTGCAGCCCTGTAAACAGTGAGGGTCACATTAGAATTTCTGGTCTAATCAGATCAGATTCAAGTCAACAACCGTTCACTCTTCAGGCAGATGGTGGAGACAAACGCAGCTGTGAACGCGCAGCTGTGTGGGAAAGGTCAATGCTCACCTGAACCTGCCGATTCTCCTCAAATGAGAGAACATCTCCCCTCCAGGAACGTACTCCATTACCATATACAGGTTAGTGTTGTCCTGAAGAATTCACACAGACAGGCACAATGGACTTCAGTCAACACCAAATTCAGTCCTGAGTTCACTGGAAAAACACACACTCTCACACACTCACACACTCACACTCTCTCACACTCTCTCACACTCTCTCACACTCTCTCACACTCACACACACTCACACACACTCACACACAC
>JBBPDA010000138.1:2201543-2222163 GCA_037974385.1 Arnoldichthys spilopterus
TTCATTCATTCATTCATTCATTCAGTCAGTCATTCATCTTCCAAAACGCTTCTTCCATTTTTGGCTGCAGGGAAGCTGGACGAACGAAGTTTAGAGGCGGTTTAGAGCATCCAATCAACCTGTTACATGCATCTGGACGGTGGGAGGAAACCTGCGCACCCGGAGGAAACGCACACAAACCTGGGGAGAGCTTTGAATCTCCACACAGAAAAGACAACAGAGGCCGACCCGGGGATCGAACCCAGGACCTTTTCGCTATGAGGCAACAGCGTGAACAACTACACCGCTGTGCTATGCACCATGTACAGTTATTGTTCACATTTCATATTCTAGTTCTTCTGCAATATTCTATATATTTATTACACTTAGCTTCTTACTTTCTTTTTAGTCCAAGTGTAAACTTTATTTACAACTGCAGCCTCAGGAGCGGCCAGGTACAATACACTACATGTAGTTGTATAATTACTCAAATTTTATTGTAATGTATGTATTGAAAGTAATTATAAGTGATGAACAAGAATAACTGCTGACACTGATTTGGCTCCGATGATCTTTTTCTAATGTGTGATGTAATCTGGATCAGCAGAGCAGGCAGTACTGAGCTCTTGTGCTGAACAGAATCCATGCAGATTTAGTCTCTGTTGCTACGGTGTATGAACGCACATGAAACATATCCCGTATCAGCATCAGCCCAAAATCCACACATTCCAGCTCCATTAGAACCCAGTGGTGAAACACCGGCACCTTAAACAGTCGCCTCAAAACGGTTCTCCCAAACAGAACAACGGGCAAAAACGTCGCCACTGGCCAATGCAGACACTGAACAGCAGATACAGTTAAACGTGTCCAAGTGGATCCAAGAGCTTGTGCACCACAGTGACTCCACAGCACCGTCCTGCACACTGAACACAGCGGAACAGAGGCTAAAAGCGAAGCCCTCGCTACAACAGCAGAACAATGAATTATTTCAATACTGAATTCGCATTTACATACAGCCCCTCGAGCACCAGGCGTCATTTTTGGAGGAAAAAGAATCTTCATGGTGGAAAATTTTTTAAATTATTTTATACATTTATTTACATAATTAATACAAACAATGATTAATATAAGTATAACAGAATTTAAACAATAAACATAACAGAATTTAAAAAGCAATCAAAGCTCTGGTTAAAATTCTTTTTAAAATTATAAATAAATCACAATTAAGAGATTTTCACCAAATTGTTCAGCCCTATTTGCTAGTGTGTCGACGCCACCTGGACCCAGTTCAAACGTCAGATCCACGAAGTAAGAATAGCTCCAACATAATAGAATGATTGCCCTGAACAACCAAATGTTCTCTATTGACCGGGATATTGTGGAACAAACTGTGGCATCAATGTACATCAACCTATTTTATTTTTTTTTAAATTTTTTATTGTCAGCTTCGTTTGGTTTCTTTTGCCGTTATTACACATAACTTACCCTCATAAGTTCATAACTAGACCGGTTTTCAAAGCTCTGTAGATACGGAGAGTTTTCCCTCCATCCCTTCTTTAACATCAAGCTGTAGCGCATTAGCATTATGCTACAAACACAATTTTCCTTCTAACTAGTAGGGCACACAATGACATATGGAAAAAAATCCACCCGTCCTTCACGAACAGCCCTTGCAGGAGGGCACCGTTGGTCCAGCAAGGGAACCATCTAGCCTTTGAACTTGCCATCTCAATGACCAAGTATCCATGCCTACCGGGGAATTAGCACTACCCCCTGCTTCGCTCCATTACCGTCCACCAGCAGCGTGGGACCGTCCGGCCCTGCCACTGCTGGCTCAGCTGCTCGCGCCGACGACTCCTTCTTCCCTCCGTGCCTCCTGGAGCTCTTGCGGTCACTCATCGGCACGGCCCGCGCTCTTCCTCCTGCTCCTCCTCACACAACGGACCTCATCGCGTCGTGGCCTAGCAGCCAGGTACTGATCCGTGCTTGGGCTAACGAGGGTGGGACGTCCGGTTTAGCCTCGAACCCCAAGCTGTGACGCTTGAGCTCGCTCGCTCTCGAACCAAGCGATCGGGCAAACTAACTCGCGCTCTCTCGACCGCTGCAAGTCTATACAGACATTGCCCGGGAAGATCAATTGGGCTCGTGCTCCGTTTGTATCAATATTTATTCCCCGCGCACACACATACACAGCCCAGCCGCTCACAGCCATGAAGGACACACAAAACAATGCGCGCGCACACACACACACACACACACACATTAACACACCCTACCATAATCGATCACAACATGGGCCTGGTCACCAAGGGGAGTGGCAAAAAGCAGAACATCAGAGAGAATTTCCAACAGACCCAGACAACCATCAACCAACCGCTGACAAGCACGGCGCTGCTGCTGACCACCGGTTATGCGACGGGGTGCGGAGAAGGCGGAAGCTCAAGATCATTGAAGAAAGTACAGGGTGGGTGTCCAGGAAAAGCACACGCTACCCTGCGGCAGCTCGCACTCGGAGCGGTCACTGTTCTCCAGCTGACAGAGCTCACGATCGATCACTCGGATCAATCTGCACAGCCCTGGGCTTCTGAGGCCCACCATGACGCAAACCAACAGGGTCAGCCTGGGGTGCACTAACCATGAATTTACTCAGGACGCGCACACGCGCACACACACACACACAAACACACGCGCCTGAGGCATAGCATTTCAGCCTTGACCAGAGGACAAGCGCGCAAAGAGAGTGCGAGAGAATATGAGAGAAAATGAGAAAGAGTGTAAAAATATGAGAGAGAGAGAAAATGAGAGAGAGAGAAAAATGAGAAAGAGAGAAGGAGAGAGAGAGAGAGAGTATGAGTGAGGGCACAAGAGAGAGAATAAAAGGGACAGTCCAAAAGCTGAAGGGCTGAACAAGGAAAGACAAAGTCAAATCACAGAAAAAGATTTTGCCAAAACTGAGAATGAAAGATAGAAAAACAGAAGTGAAGTGGAAAAGAAGAAAGAAAAATGGGGGAAGGAGTAAAACTAAAACTGAAAAGGAGAGAGAGAGAGAAAAAAAAGGCTGAACTAAAGCAGGAAACATAACTGAGGTAGAGAGTGAGGAGAGAGAGAGAGAGAGAGAAACAAACACAAAAAGAGAAAAAGACAAAGAGGGACATGGAGAAAGAATGCCTGATCCTACCAGATCCTCCTCCAGTAGACAGAGGGAGCGATGGTAAGTCACTGCCCCACTCCTCTGACCTTATTTTGGAAGTCTACCAACAAATCTATATCTACCTCATGTACCTGTGGGCCTGTCCAGCTGCTGTCTGGGCTCATGAGTTGTGTCTTTGTTGTGACAGTCTTGATCATGACATTTCACACGACAGAAATAATTGCAATTAACTGGGTTTGTCAGAAATGTACATCCCGATCACTGAAACAGGACTCGGACACTCGCACGGAGTCAAACACAGGAAGCACTCTTAGAGCGCTCCACCTTTAGAGGGCAGCAGAGAGTAATGTTTGTTTACTTGAGCTCAAGCTGTGTCTGACATCAGATAAGAGATGCCAAGCTAGTAACATAGTAAATAAGATGCCTTAACCAACCAATTGTTGGATACTTCAGGCCTGTCCTTTAACAGCTAGATACACAAAACTGTCAAACAACGGTTTGTCAGCTAAAATTTCAGCATACTAGGCCTAGAATTCAAGTTTTCACTCGCTCATTCTCACACATTTCACTCAACTGTAAAATTACTGTGATCAGCAAGCGGGATCAAGTCATTACGCAATAATTATCACAGGCCCTGTTCAATGAAGTGGTCGTAAGTAGCACTGTGCCTTTAAGGGGAGTTCAGGAAGTGAAGGGCAGACAAATAATAAAACAGACGCTGTTATGCAAGCTGATGTGGACTGTAACCCAAAGGGTTATTTATAGACACTGTGAGAGCTCCACCTTGATGGCATGTCAAATCACAGCCCCGACGCGCACAAGCAACAGGCAGACGAAGGTTACTACAGTAATGTGGGGCATTTAAACCACACACGGAAGAGGTCAGAGGTGTGCAGCGGTGCAGCTTTTGGCTCCAATGCTAAAAACAGCAGCTGAAAATAGAGGATTTGGAACAAAAGATGGAACCAATCAAAAACGAGGCGTCAGCACTGAGCTGATTTCAGCAGAAAGTGATGGAAGAGAAAGAATCTGATCCAAACCTATAACAAATATAACCTGAAACAAACACACACACACACACACACACCTAATTGCGTATTTTTTTGCATGAGATGCATCAATTAAAAATAGACTGAATGAGAAAATGATGTTTGTTTGCGATGTAACAAAACCTGTCTGAAATCTCTCCATCCGTCCATCTTCCACACAACTCAAGGCAGCTGGCAGTTACTACTGGTATAGGACTAAAGTCCCACACAACAGACCACAAACACTTCTACGGCCCAGAAGATTTACACCTGATCAAACAAAACACAAGCAATTTAGCCCAGTGATTTACTCCCCTCATGTGTATAAATCAGGCAACATAACCTAAAATATTCCAATCTTCCAATTCATGACAGACTAACTCCATTTGATCAAAAAAGGTCAAACACCCACAGGCAACATAAAGAGCCAAGTAGCTTATGGCAGTTTCGCCGGACCAATCAACAGGCACGACCAGATGTGTGAGATTATTTGTAATTTATTATCACTTGTCATATTTAAAATGATAAATTTGGTTAAAAGTCTGTACTGTAAGGCAGTGTGGAGCTGAAAATAAAAACCGTCAGCCAATAACGGCTCGTTTTAGTAGGACTGAGTATTAACACGAGTGAGAAATTAAAAATTTCTGTTGGCCTGTTCACTGTGAAACGTTACAGTATAAAGCGCCAGTAGCACTATAACAGAGCATTGGGGGGGGTGTGTCTGTGGTTTGAATACATTAGTGAAGGTTTAGAGGGAGAATTAGAGAGAGTTATGCTTGATTAGGCTACAAACTAAATTCCAGGCATGCACAGCGAACAATATTGCTATATTTGCAAATTTGCTAAGAAAGAAAAATGTCGGCATCAGACGGCTGCACAGATTTGACCAATCAGACAGACATCTGCTGAGGTATTTACTGTACTATTGTAGAATGGTGCAGATAATGATGCAGGTTTACAGCTCTGAAACACAATGCCCTGTCCACACAGGCATTCAAATCTTGTGAACACGCTCTGAGCTCCTGTGGGTTTTCTTGATCTTGATTGACTTCAGTATGACGTTAGACTCACGTTCGTTTATCTCTGTTTAACACCTACCTGCAGCCCAGACTGTAATTCTGTGTGTTTACCTGTGGGGGGCAGTAATCAGGCAGTCAAGAGTGTTTTTAACCTGTGGGGTTTGAGTTTCCTCCTTTATTGGATGGTGAAATACTGATCAGTTGTACCTGAACCTTGACGCTGTTGCATTGAAAATCCTCCAGCTATCTGCATGTTAATGAAACAAAGATGTTTTCTTTTCGCTCCTCAGGATTTCGGCGGAAATTGACACCAAGATAAAGCAGCGGGGCGACATTGACAAAATCTGAACGCTCAGCCGACCGAACGCAGGTCCCGAAAGCCAGTGTGTAAAAAAAATGCACATTATAAGTCTCTGGAGCACTAGTTCGGGCGTATCTGGTTCGAATGTTCTAAATACTGATGTTGTGGAAGATATTTGCAGGAAAAATATGGAATATTAGCACAAATAATGCCAAACTTTCTGCAAAATTCAACTAACAAAACCAAACCGAAATGACCATGACGATCTGAGCACGGGAATGGGACGTGTTCATTTAAGGTCAGACTCCAGCTCTGCAGGATGGCAGACCTTGAAGAACACTGGCGGGCTGTAGGAGAAGTGAGCAAAGAGCAGCAGCACAGAGCGAGAGCGCAAAAGAGAGAGACCACAAAAGCAGGACACACTGACAGGTCTCCGGGGAGACACACACACAGCCTCCCTGGAACTCCTGCATGACGCAGCCAACACCAGGCAACAGAGCAAACAGTAGACGGTGAATAAAAAGGGCTTTGTGTGCATGTGTTGGCAGAGCCACAACAGTGCACTGAGCCTTCCACAGCAAAGTGCATTATAAAATGATCTAATCGCACTCGCTACAACACCTCCAAGAACTCGGGCTTACAGCTTTCCAGCAAAAGCACAGAAACTTCCCTTGAATAATCGAGGGGTGGGGGGGGGGGCGTGCTACGTTGCTAACGGCGAGGCCAGCTTAAAATATTACAATCATGCAAGCGCCGGAGAACTGGAAGTTGAGATCTTTATCACACATGGAGCTCCTCCCATAGGCCCACCCCGTCACTAGCAGCCTCGGCCACTCAGCTGCGGCGTTAAGCTCCACCCACTCGGCAGGCTGCTCAAACTCAGCCACTTACTGGAGACAAAGGCCCCTGGTTCGTCCTGGGCCTGGTAGCGGCCGCCTTCCACACCGTCGGTGTCGCCGAGGCAGGGTCCGGCCCGCTGGAACAGCCTCCCTGCTAATCTCTGCAGCACGGACATGCTAAGGCCGTCGTCCAGCTCGGCTAAGAGGCATCCAACTTTGCCGAGACACCAAAATGAAAGATATGGTGGACCTTTCTTGTGCGGGACTCCACTGCAGGGCAGGGCCTGGCCGTAACAGCCCCTCCACTTCCTGTCCTGGCCTACACCGTCCCCTTTTGCTCTTTCCTGTGGGGCGAGGGCTCCCTGAGGCGGCCTCGAGTAACTGCTTCTAAGGCACTGATGCTTACAATACCTGAGCCACCTTCACCCTTCCCTGTCCCCCTTCTGCCTAGTGGGCAGCCATGTTGTCCTCTCTGTCCGAGCCCGCAATGGAAAATGACCCTCCTCAGCCAGTGGGCTCTAACCGTGGCAATGCACCTGTCTCTGGGGATCAGGGCGGGCCACTAGCAATGTGGCTGATAAGGACATGAGGCATGCTATGGGGAGGAACTACGCAGCCCTCTCCAGCCACCTCATCTGGGGGGGGCGACAGTGGAGCGCAGCTTGGCATCCAGCCTGGTCTGCATCACCCCCCTCCACATTCACCGATCAGCCATAACATTAACACCAACCCATGCTGCTGAAACAGCTTAGACTGAGGGGCACTGTGTGTTCTGACCCCTTTTTAATCAGCCTTCACTTCATAAACCACAGTAGCTCTTCTGTCGGATTAGACCAGATGGGCTAGGACTCCCCCCATGTGCATCAATGAGCCTTGGGTGCCCAAGTTCCTTTCGCTAGGTACCGACTACAGCACACCTAGAACCGTTCACAAGACCTGCTGTTTTGAAGATGCACTGACTCCGTCATCTATCCATCAAATTAAGGCGACCTGACCCTCGCGCTCTGCCATTTTTCCTGCTTCCAGCACATCAACCTCAAGAACTGACTGTCCTAATGATTCCCACATTCCGGAATGAAATAAGACTGTCAATGCAATTTACCTGTAAGTGGTGCTAATGTTATGGCTCATTGGTGTAACCTCACCTACAAGCATGTATTATAAGCTTATTGCTGACGACCAACCGATGCCAGAAATGGAGATAAGGTTGAAACCTCTGGAATATGCCTTTAATGTCCCATGTGTGGGGGAAAAAAATGTATCAGTCCTATTCAAATGACATTCAATCACATGCCAAGAGAAATCCGCTCTTCACACGTAAGCTCTAGCCAGCAGCAGGGCCGCGGAGACTCATTTCACACGTCTCTGTCCCACCTCACAGCCAGGACCGTCCAGCTAGAACAGGCTCCACAAAAACCTGACTCTGACTTTGGGTGCTGGGCAAATGGGCAGCAGAAAACACACAAAAAAAATGTATAAAATGTACGAGTTAACTGTGCCCCCCAACAGATGGCTTCCTCTCTCGTCCTGCTTCAGCGTACGAAGCCCTGAAGGTAGAAGGAAGTTTCACTGAAAGTTCTAACTTTACTCAACAGCTTCAAAGCCCAAGAGATATTTCTGTTGCAGAGATGCAAATCGAGAGTGTAGCATGATTCGGGGAAAGAAAAGAGAAAAACAGACGACAGAGGCGAAAGTGTACAGGACTAGAAGGTGAAGCCGTATCACTGCCTAAAGCAAACACGCAGGAAGTCAAGAACAAAACCTTTTTGTGCGCAACAGCAGCCATCACATGATATTCAAGAGACTCCCCGTCATCATCCTCCAGCCCGGAGAGGATCACATTGGCCGCATCATATGACCCCGCCTCCGCGACTACTCCAGTGGAGCAACACACCCCCCCACCCACCCAAAATCCCACTCCACCAACACACATAGCCCCCCCTCAATCAGCCCTCTGAAGGTTTGGTGCTCGAGCGTCTGTTTATGTTCCAGGCTCTCAACTCAAATCCTTCCCATAAACACACGCAGGGCTCATCTCTCCAGTTTAACCTTAAGGGTCAAAAAGTCCTTTCCCCTGGGAACCTACAGCAACTGCAAGCTCAAATACTTCCCACCCTCGTCGTTTCAGGAGTTTTAATTATCCTCTTTATTATTTTAATTAGGGCTGCAAAATACACAATACTCATAATGCAAAAGGCTGCAACAGGCAAACGAGCCTCTAACCACCAATCACAGATCCTCTGCAACGAATGGGCGGGGCCACACTGCTTTAAGGTGGATGTGAACTATGTTTTCGCAGCTTAGTCTCCATGTAAGGACCACTTGGATCGGGGATGTGAACCTGCTTTTTGAAGCTTTAACAATATTTATATATTTTAAGCTGATGCTTTAATATTGGTGAAAGGCAATATATAGTAGCGTAAATGCAAATATTAATATTTTGTTCAGATCATGCAGTTTTAATCTAGATTAATATCGTTTCCCCACATGTTCCATGTGCCGTATTGAAGGTGTTGAAGGTATAAAACAGAAGGGAATGAGACTTGAATGGTATACGATTATCCAATATTGATGAGTCTGGAGTTATTTCAATATTATGAACGAGTCATTATGGAGGCGGAGCATGAGAACTGGCACTCTGGCACATTACACATAGCGCTCAAGCTTAAAAATTTACGATTTTTTTTATTTGCTAAAATAGGGGCCTTGGTTTTAGAACATTGGCTAAAACGATCGCATTTGGATATTTTCCCAATGGTAGTGCAGCTCAGTAGCAGCACACTTTAAACAGGAAACCTGATGCTGATCCATTCTAAACTCCAAGCTAAAGTCATCTGGCTGCATGGGACATCTGGTAAAGCTTCCCCAACCTAGCAAGGGACGTTCTGAGACATAGAAGTATATACTATGTCCTTAAAATACTCTACTAATATTTCTCAATGGATTTTTTTGTGAATTCTGATGCCATTAAGCTGTAGAAACACCAATACTGTGTAAGCTTTGCCAAACATGGAGTTGCTTTGGACACTCTGCGGAGACGGCTTTTGTATTCCCCAAAGAAAAAAACAGAAAAAATCAATCAGATGCAGAGTTCATCACATGGACATGGCACCAAAACTCCACCGAGCTACTTAAACGTCCAGCATTCAAAGTTTCAGAGTGCTTGGGTCACACCCTCGGCATTACCCAGCACCTACTGCACTTGCTCATGAAGTCACCCCCTTTAATCAACCTCTTGTGCTGACAGACATCAACTACCGAGGTCTGATGACAGCGATCTGCTCAGAGTGGGGCTTGAGCCCGTCCCAACACATAATGCATTAGAAGCGTATCATGGTACCTCACTCAAAACAAGGCCTAGTGGTTTAGCAGAGCTCACAGAAGCCTTAGAGGCAAACACCAGGTCTGTCTAAATGGCATCTTTCAGAGCTGCCCTGTGAACTTCAGACTCCTTGTCAGTACTTGAGGGCCAGGAACGTATGGAATAGCTCACTGTGCACAACGACAAGTCATCTATACATAGAACATGCGCAAACGCTGGTCATTCTAAAATCTGCTCAAACCAAGAAATAAATCCCAGGTCTTTGTGAATGGTCTGCAAAAAGGAATTAGTACAAATCAGCAGCCAAAATACTTCCACATTCCTATAGTGGGACTCGTCTCTGGGCAGAGTTTTTTTTAGACAGTTCACATGGATTTGGAGATATTACAGCAAACCAACACAATCTGACTGCTCAGTAAACTTGACGGTCAGAGTTGATGGTCTCTACTGCACATCGGTAGCCACAATACTTGCATACTTCTACAGTGGGACTCTTCTGGGATGTTTGATGTTTATTAGACAGTTCTTGCATGGATTTAGAGAGATCACAGCAAACCCAAGTCCAACACAAGATGCTGCCCACGCCTTCTTTTTTTGGAGGGGATGTAAAATCTTTGTGGTGAGGCCGGTTACACTACATTTGGTGACCCATCAGACTGTGTGATGTGCAGAACACTTGTCTCAAGTAAAATAGGAGACCTCTTGCGTCCAGCACTTCCATCTTTTGAGAGGGAGTGTATTGGCAGAAGTATAGATTATATAGTTTTTTTGTGAGGGAGAAGGAACAGGTGTCATTTTACAGAGATTTAGACAATTTTAGTGTTATTTACATAGACTAAATCTTCCACTAGATCATCCATCATTGGGGCCTCCTTATCAGACTAGTTCAGCTACCATGGAGCATGAGCTTCATACCCTACATATGCATATACTAGATATGATGCTCCAAGCTACAGGCTTTTAGCTGATGCCGTCTCCAGGAACAGACCGTCTCCTTTCGCTTTTGGTTGTTACTGCTATCCAGTGTCGACCAGAAGAGGATGGGTTCCCCTTCTGAGTCTTGGTTCCTCCCAAGGGGGGGGTTCATAGCTTCTTTAGCTCATTGGGGACTTGGACCTGGATTCTGTAAAGCTGTTCTGTGATACACCAGCCATGATTTTCTGCAGAAGGTGTATTTTACCATAGTTAAACACATTTAGCTGCTTTAATTGATATGCTTTTATTTAAGTAAGGTTTTTAAATGCATGATTTTTCTCGTTGTAATGACTGGACCTTTTAAAGTTGATGTATGTGATGAAGCTACACTTCCTACACCGCCGCCGCTGCTCCCTAAATCTGAAGGGTCACCAAATGCGGTGCAACACCGGCCCGTGCGCCTGTCAGTCCAGCATCACGATCATCTCGCGGACCCGGACACGTGTGTTTTTCAGTTCACAGCATTAATCTGACCCGCACTGTTGCTCCCACATATCAACGTCTCCACGGGGCGCAGCGTGTACTTACCGCTCTCCATCTCGTTGCCCTTGTTCTTGGCGGTGGGCGCGTTGCCCATGATTGCAGGCCAGGTGGGAAGATCCTCTCGACTCGGTTGTTTTTTCCCCCTCACAATTTGTGTTCTCACGCCCTCGTTCCCAGCCGAGCACTTTCCACGGACTGCTGCTGCACTAGCTGGCGCTGCTCACGACCATAACGTGCAGACTCTAAGCTGCTACGCCCCTGGACCGACCGACGAGCTCTCGTTCGGTCGCTGGTGCTAGCAGGGCTGCGGCGGTGGCTAGCTAGCTAGCGAGCGAGCGCTAGCTAGCCGACGGCGTGTGTTCGCTCGCAACGGCCCCCGTTTTCCGCTCCGTAGCCCCAACAGGGTCGGGGTGAGCTCCACGAAATGTTGGTGTGGGTCTTCGCGTCCTACCGCTCGACTATTCCCTCTCTCCCGGCCTCGCGTTCGCCAGTTCCCCCTTCTTCTTCCTCCTCCTCCTCCTCCTTCAGCCGCCTCCACCTCCACCACCACCACCGCCGCCGCCGCCGCCGAGGCCTCGTCGACTTTCCTCCTTATTACGCGACACAACCTCAGTTTTCCGTCTCGGCTCGGGACTTCGGACACTCCCCGGCCCCCTTCCGCGGACGTCTACGCCTGCGTTGCCACGCTCACGCACCGCTCAGGTCTCCAGGCTCAACGCTGCGGCCGTTCGCATAACTCGACAGTCGGGTCGGACCCCACCATTAATCCTCCGTCCGCGGCTAGAGGGAACTCCTGCTTCGTCGCGGGCCCGCCTCCCCGCGCTCGCCATTGGCCGACGCGTGCGCGAAAGAGTGCCGGCGATTGGCCGCGCCGCCGAACGGCCGCGACGCGAGCCATCGTGATTGGGCCGTTTCATATCAGTTCGTAACGGTTGTATTTCTACCGCCCACCCGCTCTCTCTCTCCCCAACACCACTAGTAACGTCATCTATTTTCGTTTCGGCGACTTTTTTCCTCAACTCTAGGGCATCGTCTCTGTTTTTTTGGGGCGACATCGTTGTAGCCGAGAGAAAGCGGGGAAGTGTTTGCGTTGGCCTGACACGGACTGATTTTATTGCGAGACGAAAAAAAAAATGGCCTCGCACAACTTCCCCCCTCCTCTTCCCCCCCGCCCCTCCCCGCCCTGGACTAATCCGTGATTGGCTGCGTGACGTCAGCGCGGCCTATTTTTAGAATGTTGGTCAGAATTTGCGGCACGCGGACGCCCCGCGCGTCTGGAATATTAAAACGTGATGCGCGCGCTGGTGCGTAAAGTGTATACGACGCATCGTGTGTTTATCTGAACGTGTAAAATTGGACCGAGAATAACGGCGTTTAAGGCGCGTTTTATAAGGTTCAACTAGACACAGAACGTACATCATCTAAACACGTGTTATGTAGGTAAGATCTCTGGACACAGAGGTATAAAAAGCATCATGTTGTTCAGCTGTAAGGATGCATTTGTTGATGTCTACACAACATCTATTTTTTTTCAGCTATAAAACCACACACACACACACACACACACACACACTATATACGTATATGAAATGTGAAAGTGACTGTCATTGTGAACACACTCTAGCACAACGAAATATGTCCTCTGCATTTAACCCATCACATGTGCACACGTGGAGCAGTGAGCAGCTACCAACAGCGCCCGGGATCAGTGTGGTGGGACGGTACGTTGCTCAAGGGAACCTCAGTGGTGCCCGGGCCAGGGCTCGACCTGCTACCTTCAGGTCCCAAAGGCAGCATCCTAACCATATGCGTTTTTGTGTTTGAGTGTAACAAATACGTTTCTTCAGCATGTCGTTTGACTCAAACCGCGCCACAATCCACAAGTTACCTGTTGCCCACACGAACAGAAAATAGCGTCAAAACGTTTGTTGACTTATCTGCACAAAAACACATTACTCACCATGTGCCATTTCATTCATCCAGATGCAGGACTTCACACCTACACACAGCAGTGGCATTAAAGTGTGCAGGGCATGTTTTCTGTAGAAAAACAAAGTATGTCTTGGGCAGTGGTGCCCCAGGTTAGAACCTTGCCCAAGTATCAACCTGGGCACCACTGAGGTTTCCTTGTGCATGGTACCATCCTGCTACACAGGCGCTTTTCAAAGCTGCCCACTGCTTCGTGTGCACGTGCATTGAGTTAAAAACAGAGGTCACATTTCGTTGTGGTGCACTTGCGTGTGACTGAGTGAGAAGTCGCTTTCACTTCACTTTTTATTAAATCGGGCCACAAACTACAAGCCACCAGTTGCCCGCGTCGAAACCCGCACCGTTTCATGGGAAACGCACCTCATGCATTTGAAAGAAAGAGCCGAATAAAGAGAAACGGAGGCTGAAGTAAGAACGCATCATCATAAACGAGATGAAAGACGGCAGGGATTAATCCTGCCACGCTTTGAGGTCTGGCCACAGCAGTAGTCTGTGTTGCCTGGTAACAGCAAGCTAGCAGAGCCCGTCACTCCAAAAATGGCGAGGGAGGTGAGCTCCTGCATTATACAGTGAAGTTGCCTTTTTTATGAATGGAGAGGGAGGAGAGAAGGAAAGAAAAAAAGAAGAAGAAAAAAAAAAACACAAACAGGAAAGCTGCACTTGCGTTCTGCATTTCCCACCACAGTACAACAACAGAACCCGCTCACTGCCACCATCACATAACAAAAGATATTTATTTATTGGGAGAGCTGGAATACAAACCAAAAGTAAACATATATACAGTATAATACAATCCCACCTTCACACCACGGCACATCGGATCTGGCTTACAGGTGAGCAAAGCCGCCCTCCTGTGGTGTCGCGTGACCTGTGATCGTTTACTAACTTCTTTTCATAAGACACTCGGAAAAATGGAACGACGTGGATCAAGACAAGCGTGTGTATATATCGAACGAGGTGACCATCGCAGACTCGCTGCTCGCAGTCCGTCTCGCTCGCTCGCTCGCTTTTCTAATACATGACAAAAAAGGTGATGCCGCGCTGTTTTAGGCTCCGGACACCGGGAGCCGGACTGAGCCACGAGTCCACGAATCGAGAGTAGCCTTTTGAAAGTCCGTGTTGATCAGCGAGTCAGCTTCCGGTGGATCTTGCATATAAGCGCTCGGAGGGGGAGGACTTCTTTATGGGTGGCCGCGGCTCTTTCACAGGCAGTCCATGGAGTTGTCTGGCATTAGTCCGAGTGGAGGTGCTTTGCCTGGAGGGCACAAAGGGGGCAGCATCGCGTTGGGAGCAGGATCCACGTTCTCGGAATCCTCCATCTTCTCGGAACAGCCCTCCCAGTTGATATGGAACCTGGTCACACGTGGGTTTGAGGCCAAGATGTTTCTCTGGAGCTGAAAGAGAAGATAAACGGATTCATAAGCAGAGAGAGGTGCATTAGATTAATGCTACACCAACTCTGAAAAACTACATTATTTTACATACATTATATTAAATATTATTAATTACTTAATACAGGTATAATAAATGTATAGAATAAAAATAAGCCTCTGAAAAAAAAACTATTTTAATTGTGTGTGTGTGTATATAATTCTTATATATTCTTATATATAAATATATTCTCTAAAAAAATGTATGTACTAGGCACTTAGTAGCACAAGCTACTTACAGACGTGAACATGTTTATCTCTAGATAAAAATTGCAGGAAAAAAAAAAACATCTAATGTGAAAGTGACTATTTGTCATTGTGAACACACTCAAGCACCACAACGAAATGTGGCCTCTGCCTTTAACCCATCACACTGAAGCAGCGGGCAGCTATTAACAGCGCCCCGGGAGCAGTGTAGCGGGACGGTAGGGTCCCTCAGAAGGACTGGGACTCGAACCTGTGACCTACAGGTCCCAAAGGCAGCGTCCTAACCACTAGGGCCTGGTAGGTCAAGTGAACATCAGTGGATTAAAACGATCTTGCTGATAAAACAGCATCACAAGATCCAAGTGTTGCTTGGTTTGCACCTGAAATTCTCAGTTTCTGAAAGATATTTGGGGAAAAAAATCCTTCAACATGACTGAAGACACAAATCTAATGACTCCAGTTTACCTGCCCATAGTCAGGTTTCAGAGGTGGGTTCTCCCGGAGCTCAGCGTCAGTGTACTCGTTGTTGACATAATAACCAATGCGTATAAATTCTTGTCCTCTGTACGTGCAGGTGATGAGGACGACGGTCACACCCACGGCGTCGCTCTCTGGGATCAGGCCTGTGTTTGGTGCATCAGCCTGGTAAAGACACACAAGAGGGCAGTATGGTCAAGGGTCATTTCTTCAACCAGAATTACAGCGATCAGACTAAAAATATCGAATACGTTTACACATATTAATGGACTTTCTCCCACACATAGAAAAACGTCCAAACCTGAAAGAAAGACATAAAGACACATCAAAGATCAATATGGCTTATGGCTTTCATCTCTGGGCTCCTGAAAAAAAAAGCACCACGGTCAAACAACAACAGTGCTCATTTCAGATTCAAGACCTTGTGTTTTCTTGGTTTACAATTTACAGTTTAGTGACCCCACCTTACTCCAGCCTGCACGGTTCAGGAGACCCTTAGTACCTGAATGGTCACCAGTTACGGTGAGGTAAAACCATTGTACCGCATGGCTTCCGTTTTTGGCAAACTGGCCAAACTGACTTTTTATTTTTCACACCTTTCGTATTATTTTGATGCTGTTAATCAAGCTGACAAGTATGTGGTCAAACTTGCAAAAAGCTGGAGCAGTGTTTGGAATTCATCAGTTCACACCGAGCTTTTTAATTAGCATGTGTGTCTGAGTCGCGTGTCAAGAATTTTTTCTTTTCGAGAAGTTTTTATTTTATTTTGCCCTTCATCTTTGTGTTTACGGCTTTTTCAAAGGGGGTGAACATTAACCCGGTTGTACCAAGACCTTTACATAAAAGATATAACTGCAGAATCGAGGATCTTTTGTTCATGCTGCTCAGTGTCTTTTTAAGCGGGTATAATTATTTTAATCTTTCGTACAGAACTAACATGCAGTCACTTTAACCCCACGGCTACTGTATTAATTCAGACACTTTCACTCAGCTCTTTTAGAACATGTTGTTTGCAAAGAAGTTTATTGTTTAATATGGAGCGAGTCTTAGAAAAAGGTGCCAACCTTAACTGTCTATTGGCCCACTGTTCTACAGTGACCTGGCCAGGCCGGCGTATCAGGGGCAGTTCTGCAGTGGCACGTTTAACGTTTAAGCAACATCTCCCACATTTCATAGGAGAAACAGCTTATAAGGTATTTAAGGCCGCAATGACAAATAAATTACTTATTCTTCCTTGCTGGCCTCTGAAAGCAGATTTTAACAGTAAAAATGCAAAAGATGCAGGATGCCAATGAAATAGCGTATGTGTAGCTTCACTGGAATGTCGTATATACACAATAAACACTACAATAAAATGTTTGTCATCAAAAAAGAAAAAATTGATACGGTCAAGGTTATCGCCGTTTCTCTTCCGAATTTTTAAAATCTGTCATTAAGGATCCACAGTTTGCATGTGTGAGCTGATGGAAATGTAGCAGATGGTGTGAAGTTCCATCATATTTCATACTGCAGACCCCAGTACAGAACCCCATTACAATGCACATTTTAAGGCATCGAAGGTGATCAGATTACTGGCTAAAATAACTGAACCTGATCGAATAATGGTGAAACTTAATTTTTTTGGCCCAAACTCAACCCTATAAGATGAATAAGTAGACAAAGAAAAGACTTTTCTTCAGATTTACCACTTTAACACCAATATTACATTAAAAAACTCACAAAATGTGCAGGTTCACTGGTAAACACACACACATATATATATATATATATATAAGATAATAAAAATGGCAATATTTGCATTGTATACATCCTGGCCCTTGGCTCACATGAGCTGGTCAGTTCCTCTACAGGTCACTACAAAGAATGACGTTTTATTGTCTTAACCTGGGGGCAGAAAACAGTGTGCTCATGTCCTATTGTGCCAACTCACCTGGAACACAAACATGTGTCTTCCTGCAGGGACTGGGCCTACCAGGACAGAGTCAAGAGTCTGATCATACTCCTCGCTCTCGGCTGAACCCACGTATATGATTTTCCACTCGAGATCTGCAACAGAAATCATTTTACAGCCTCAGAAGCAGCGTGTGCTCGACTACTGTGCAAAAGTAATGGCATGAGAAAGCTGCTGCACTGTCAGTGCAACTGATATCCTCAGCAAAAACACATGCATGTTTCTTGCAAAGGACCAGAAAGCAGATCTTAGTGTGGTTTACGCATTTTAAGCACATTTTCTCTGCTAAAGGGTTATTGTTGTGGTACAAAACAGCAGCACCATGTGCGATGGGCGCTTGACGTCCGTTCAATGTTCCAACATCCCGCCATTCTTCTGCAGTCAGCTCAGCTGGGCACGTTAGCCAGGAAGAGGACAAGAGCAAGCCCAGCCAAAGGAATATGGGGGGGGATACACTCACCTTCTGGAAGATCCTCCATGCACTCGAAGGTGATCTCAAACTGAAAGGGGTTTCCGAAGGGGCTCGGATTGTCCAGGACGGCAACATTTAGCACTTGCACTTTTGCCATCTTACTTTTCTAGTGTAGCTCAGCGAGACCGAGAGAAAGGGCGCAACAACACACTTTCCCGCGAACCAAACGGGTGAAAAACAATAACAAAAAGGTGAAAACCGGGGAGAAACGAACGTTTTAGGAGAAACAAAGGCTTGAGCGATCCAGCAGGTGTTACCTAGCGCGCTAGCCAGTTAGCGTTAGCACCACTTTTCTTTTAGCAAAAACCTAAATACCGTCGCAGTTAGCCGCGTTTCTCTTCCGAAACTTCCGAATTCTGTTCATTAAGCATCAAAAGGCTTAAAGTCGAACGAGTAGCGTTGCGTCTTTGTGCCTTTAATCGCCGCCAAAAGTAACGCAACAACGAAAACCCGCTGCGCTTCTCTCTCTCCCGCCAGTCTGTTCGGACGATTTTAGCACGACGTCGACGGGAGAGCGGGCTCCGCCACGCCGCGATTGGCTCCCCAGCCGTAAGTCCCGGATTACGAGGCCGCCGATTGGACAAGCGAAAAAACTGCGCGGTTTAGTGACGGCGAGGAACCGGGCGTGTTCCGAATCGCAGCGGGGAGATAGTGCACTACACAGTGCGTCGGCCATTTTGTAGTGGTGTTCGAATTGTCTACGGCGAACTTGACTCCCTTGGCTGTGTTCTAAACAGAGAAAAGGGTGCCTACTTAGCAAAAAGGAAGCTGTCAAGCTATGTCCAAGCCCAACTTCCTGCCTGCGAAGGCAACTGCTCTGTGGGTCCGTGCCGCTTCAGTGAAGTACGAACAAAAGTCATACCAGTAGTGTTGTGCGGATCGATACTGAAATATCGATACCTCCGATGCCGTATATTTATGTTCTAGAATCGATCCACATGTTAATTTGACTAATTATTTTACTAATTTGGGGCAAATGTGTAGTGGAAAGTGACTATACTATCGCGTATAAATGATCCCAGTTGGTAGGAACTACTTCTTCTTCCGCCGGTCATAGTCAAGTGCGAAACGCGGCTGTATTAACGCGCCGTCGCAGCTACGCCGGTACTGACGCTCGCAGTAAAGCTCGGCTGAGCGCGAACAGGGACATGTGTGGAGCCATTAAAGTTCCATAAACAGCCAAGATGCGGTTTGTGACCAAAAATCTCGTCCAACATGTTAGAGTAAATCAAAACACAGAATATGACGAGCTTATGATGGGGAGAACTGAAGAGGAGGAGAGGAGAGGGACAGGTGCTGCTGGCGTCGTAGCACTGCTGCTGAATTTTGGGAAAGTGACTTACATATGTCTACCAGGCTTATGGTTATGAAATAACTTTTTTTTTTTTTTATCTTCCAAACACATCAAGTTTTTGTACAAAGTATCGGTATCGCATCAGTATCGACGATACGTGCCGTAGTTTTACTATCGAATCGGAGCGAAAGTCAGTGACGTCGCTACATACATATTATTTTGACTTGGTTATAGATTCAAATACAAGTTCTCATTAAACTGGAAAGAATTACGATGTTTTTCATTTTAAATGCACGTTTTTTAGATGATGCATTCAGTAACGTAACCCCCCCCCCCAAAATTTAATTTTACAATTAATAACGTATATGTATTCAATAATATAGTGTTAAATATTTTTCATGTAGTATTGTATGCACAAGTAATAATTAACATGAAAATAAAAACAACTCTAATCAGGTTCCTTCCATCCAAAACCCACTCTTTCCTTTAAAATAGCCTATGACAACAGACAAAAACCTATGGACCCTATAGACCCTATGGACTAGTTTCTCAGACTCCAGCTGCAGTCGAACAGCTGAATTAACCTTCGTTTCATGCCCCGATTTCACCTGATCTGTAGCCCATGGCCTCTCTAAATATATTGATACAGCTGACTAGCATGTGGATCCACTTGCCTACCAGGTCAGTCAAAACAAAAACGTTGGTAGGAAGGGAATTAGTTACTCAACTCTACGGACGCAACCCCAGACTAGACTAAAAAAGGTGATTCTTTACTGAATTTTGGTCCAAGATTATGCATAATTCATGAATTTAGCACTATACGCTTAAACAGACTGAGCTGATGAGCTGGAACTGTGTAAATAAAACATTGTCTCCAACATGAACGTAAAGTTGAAAATTTCCTAATCTAATAAATGTCTCTAACATCAAGCTTCAGTTCCTTATCAGCACTGACTTGCGCACTGTACTGTAGATTTACTATGCTGGGAAATCACGGTCAGGGATCTCCAAGCTGTTCATCTGGAAAGGCCTACAGAATCTGTTGCCGAACTGAAGGCAGTGGAGAACATCTGCAGCTGTCGGTTCTCCGGTTCCGCCACGGCATCTCCTGTCTCTCGTCCTGGATGATACTGAGTGTTTAGTCCTGGCCTTGTTCACTGTGCTACATTGTGAAAAAGATTTCTCAGCTTATTCTCATAGCTGTTACTCGAGCCACCTGACCGTACGCAACAAAAACAATGTCTTTTTGGCCGTTATGAACATATTATTGCAGGTTCAGTGCACTAAAAAGGCGTAAAGGCAGCCAGGTCACCTATTTTTACAGCCCATTCTATTTACAGTGGTTAAAAACAAGGAGGACATTAAAAGTTTGAAATATTAAAAACATATTGTGGCTGAGGGAACAAAACCTTGCATCTCCATCTTTGTCATTTTTTTAATTTATACAGAATTTGAAAACGACCACTGACATTTACATTGGGTCAAAATCTCAAGACGATTGGAGCCAAAGAAACGTAAAAGTGTTTTGTCGCACAGGAACGACAGGTAGAAGTTCCCTACACAGTAAGACATGGAGAGTGAAATGGAGAGCAGGTCAACACCCTGAGCTCTTCGTCATGAACCTGAACTATGTTTGCAGTGTATCAGGGAGCATCATCCTGCTGAAAGAGGCCACTGCCATACGGAGATGTCATTACCACGAA
>JBBPDA010000138.1:2236267-2252370 GCA_037974385.1 Arnoldichthys spilopterus
GAGATGTGCAAATATGCTTAGAATAAATAGTAATAAATATGTGCAATATGCACTTATAGCAGCAAAATGGAGACCATGACAGAGTATGTCATGTTTCAGCAGGATGTGCAGTATGGGGAGAGTATTTTAGCCCACTCTGCTTTGTAGAATTGCTTTTAGTCACATTGGAGGGCTTTCAAGCATGAACC
Organism: Arnoldichthys spilopterus; assembly: GCA_037974385.1. Lineage (NCBI taxonomy): Eukaryota > Metazoa > Chordata > Actinopteri > Characiformes > Lepidarchidae > Arnoldichthys > Arnoldichthys spilopterus. Next base: position 2,236,456 of record JBBPDA010000138.1, read on the forward strand.
ACACCATCACACTATCACCACCATGTTTGACTTTTGGTATAATGTTCTTACTGTGAAGTGCTATGTTAACTTCACCCAAGATGTTACAGGAAGTTCCATTTTCAGTTTTTTTGTCCACAAAACAGTACTCCAAAAGGCTTATGGGTCAGGGAGTTTTTGGAAAGGGTTGGTTCATTTTTATGTTCCTCTTGGTTGGCTGTGGTTTTTACCTTGTAGCTGTCTACAGAGACCATTTTCATACCTACGCTTTCTCTGAAAGCTGACATGATTTGAGGTGAGAAAGGCCTGTAGTTTCTTAGATGTTAATCTGAGAATTTTTGGAGCTTCCCAGATGAGTCATCAGTTTGCTCCTGTAGGAATTTTAGTAGAGCAACCACTTCTAGAAAGATTTAACAATGTTCCAAAGTGTAGATAATGGCTCTCACTGCAGGTAGCTGGAGTTATAGAAGTGGCTTTGTAATCCTTTCCAGGCTGAACAGCAGATCTCTTTCTAAACTTTTCTAATCAAAACTTCTTGTCTTTGTTTTAGACTATTACAAATTTTGGAAAATCATGCTAGTCAGGCTTGGATTTAAAAGGGGTGTCATTACTCAAGTCTGCGTGTGTCTGGTCTAACTGATCCCACTTATCAACTTGATGGGTGGGGGTGGGATTGTTGGGGAGGGGTGGAGGGTTAAGTTATTTTTTCACACAGGTACAGTTTGCATTGAATAACTTTTTTTACATAAATGAAATGATCATTTAAAAAAACTGTATTTTGTGTTTATGCAGATTGTCTTAAGCACTATCGCCTCACAGTGAGAAGGTCCTGGGTTCAATCACAGGCTTGGCCACGGGTTCCTTTTTGTGCGAAGGCATTTGTTGGTGCAAATTCTCCCAGTGTACGCATGGGTTCCCTTTGGGTTCTCCGGTTTTTTCCCACTGGATTCTCTAAAATTGCCCGTAGCTGTGAGTGTGTGTATGAATGGCTGTCTGTCTATGTGTTGCCCTGAAATGGGTTGAGCCTCCTGTCCTGAGTGAACGCTGCCTTAGGCCCACAGTCAGCTGGGATGGGCTCCAGCTTCCCCGCCAACCGGAAACGGAAGAAGCGGTTTAGAAAATAAATGGATGGATGGATGCAGATTGTCTTATAATATGAAGCTTTGTAAAGCTCTGAAAGTGTGACAAAGATGCAAAATGTATGGGTCACGTGCATGAAAAACCACAAAATTCTTTTTTTTTCTCACGCATTTAAGGAATGACTGTGAAAAAAGGGTGGAGATATTAGAGGCACAGCTGATTGACTTCACTCCATTCTAAAGTTTGGGCAACTAGCAGTGTAGGGAGCTTATGCAGCTTAGAGAGTTTTTCCTTGCCTCTGTTGCCATTGGCTTGGTCATTAGGGGCTTGGCACCAGATTCTGTAAAGCTGCTTTGTGACAACGTCAGTCAGTTAAAAATGACTTGACTTGCCTTGACTTGACAAGCTTCAGATATTTCAGATGGTTCAGATGCTTGCAGTGGCCATATTTGCATCAATATTCTCTGCCAGATGTGGTTGGGAGGCTTTTGGGAGAATAATGACAGTAGCCAGATGAATGCAGAAGCCTGGAACACATGCTGAAGGATATTTACCATTGAAATAGCACTATTTTAACTCAGTGGACTGCATGTATGACAAAATATACTATGACATGGCAACAGTATGTGCACACAGTCCATTTTATTTTTCCCCAAATTCTACTTCCACATTTTACCCCTGCAGAGTGTTTTGGAGGAGAAAACCTCATCTAATAACTGTGCCATCTCTTTATCATTCATTTCTTTTTTTCTCTTAAGCTTGTTGATCACCTTAGTCTTTCATTGAGCACATGACGGCGAGTGCACACTGTGGTCACGTCAAGGAACATTTTGTGCTGTGTCTGTGTCATATGCACATATGGCCCCACTGATAATTCCTCAGTTTCCTCCGTTACTAATATAATCAATAGTGACAGGAATATATACAAGCAGTGCCTACACTCTACAGTCGTGTCCCTGTCCTCCTTTGAGAAGGAATCAAAGATGGCCTCTTTTAAAGCACACTCTGCAACTTCATTCAACCATCAAGTTCTCAGTGGACTATGAGTTTTTTGGGCAGAGTCTAAGGCTACATTACACCATCGGTAGGTCACATCCACTGACAACTCTTTCCAGTCAAGGACAAAGCAGCCTAGAGAGTCCTCCTAAACTGCACTCTTGGTTTAGTGCACAGCAGACCCAGCACATATCTGTGTTTCCACTGGGTGCCCTTTTCACTGCTGCTCCAGCTGGGCTTGCCCAATGCCGGCTGGGACAAACACCCTGGAGCAAGGCAAGGAAAAACAGAATAACTCACTGTGTTTACACTGAAACAGACAGAATCCTCTCTATCGAGTGCAGGACAGAAGCTTGGCCTGTGGCCTTATAAGGGCCAGAGGTAAACACTGGGATTAGCTCGGCCACCTCCGAATGCATTCACTGCTGAAATATTTCAGGCCACTCAACTCGGACGCCTCTCCTCTGAACAGTCTCAAACGCAAGTAAAGACATTTTCCCGATGTTTGTTTTTTGCCAAGATCATAATCACTTTGTAGTCCAGGTCCCAGAAAACTGCAGGACTTTTGCTGTTACACATATTTTCACATTGCCTGCGCTAATGGGAAACAGTATTGCACTTTAAAAATAATATCAAGCCTATTTTGCCACAAATACGAGTCTTTTTCTAAAATGCAATAGAGCAGTTATGACTGTATACATGGTTTCACCTATCAAGAGTGAAATTTTAGGACTTTTTTGGTCTTCAGAGATTTACATTTATTCTTTTGGCTGAAGCTTTTTTATCCAAAGCGACGTCCAAGATTGTAGAGCAGTATAGCGGGACGATACCTTGCTCAAGGGTACCTCAGTAATGCCTGGGCCAGGACTTGAACCTGTGACCTTCAGTTCCGAAGCGCAATGTCTTAACCACTACTGCCCACAGATGGGTTAACCATGGTTGAGAACTAAAAAAATGCATTTTTATTCAGTGGAATTATGTTCCCAGCAGGTATTGCAGTACTACCCTTAACTAATTATGTTTTAATTGGAACTGGATTGAAGTCCTAATGTTTTCCAGTGGGTGGGGCCAGTTATGTGAAGGGAAGCGTCACTTCAGGGCGGCTGCAAGTTCAAGATGCATCACTCACTGTAAATACGAACAGCAGCCTCAACAGTGGGTTTGTGTCAGATGGTGAACAGCTACAGCTCTTTGCCAGGACTCTTTACAGAAGGACTTGCTAAAGAAATGCTGCACAGAATGTAAAGTATATGTTAATATTAGCATGTTAGCATATTTGTTGACATTTCAAATCTGCCTGGTTATGATTCGTTCCACAATTGCAGATTACTGAAAAAACTTAAACTGGAAACTGTACAAAAATGAAAGTGACAATTTTTCATTGTGAACACACCCCATTATACAAAGTGTACCAAAATGAAATGTGACCTCTGCATTTAACCCATCCACATGTGCAGCAGTGGGCAGCTATCAACAGCACCCGGGGAGCAGTGTAGTGGGACGGTCCCTTGCTTGAGGGTAAATCAGTACCTGGGCTGGTCTCTAACTACTAAGCTACCACTGCCCAGCCAAATGATTTAGGTTTTGAAATAAACCTCTAACCCTAACCTTACCCTTTGTTTTAGGTGGCATGGGAGCTTTACCAAGGTTCTGTAAAGCCTGTGCAGCATCTCCTGCCAATAACTACTGTGTTGGTGGGCAAAGCATGGATGTGTTGATCAATGTATGTTGGATAATGCTCAACCACATTCAGCAGACAATAAAACTGCATGGGTTTTATACATGTGTTTATTTTTTTCACCATTTGGGCAAACCTTCTATGCAAAACCATACACGAGCACGGAGGCTTCATTATCTACAGCAGGAGATTCTTGGTCCCTCCTCTCACCTGTAGGTCTACTAACACTACAGAAAGGAGGAATCTGATTTAATGCAGTTGCTCTATCTCCTTACAAAAATACTTAGGGCAGTGGTGGCTTAGTGACTGAGGTACCCTTGAGCAAGGTACCATGATGGGTTAAATGCAGAGGTCACTTTTCGTTATGGTGCTTGAGTGTGTTCACAATGACAAAGAGTCACTTTTGTGTTACAGTCCTTTGGAGAAAGAGAGAAACAGGCCACCATCAGACCTCTATGTACACTAAAAATGGGATGCAATGAATTTCCTTGATTCAGATGTGCACATCATTTCCACAGGTGTGTCTTTCAGCTGACATGCGTTTGGCAGTAACATTGATATACGACACTCAAGGCATCACTGTCTGCCATATAAGAAGGTGAGCAGTTAGCCTGGCTGTGTTAAAATGCTGAAAAATCTGGCCGAACAGTGAACAGAAGAACAGAGACGGTGATCAATCAACTACAATGTTCCATTACATCCAAAGATGCCGACTGCAAGCCAAGCACTTCATTTAACAATGTGACAGATATAACACTGAGATAGTGTACGTTCATACACCTTCCCTCCTTTTTTTCCATTTGCAAAGCACGTCTGGAGATGGTAACACTGGGACAGGATGGACTCGCACGGAAGAAAGGCCATGGGTTGAATTCGCTTCCTCTAAATGTATATTTGATTTCCAAATGAATGAAAAACATCAACTCAACTAACTTGATTTGAAAATAACAAAATGTTCTCTGTAATGAACTGACCTGCACATTTTAATGCACAATCACTGTTTCTGCTAAACGGAACATAGTGGGGAAAATAAGACTGTGGACTGTGCAAAAGTTATGGCACATTTAAATTTTTTTTTTTCCAATATGTTAAAAGTAGCAAACGAAGAGAAATTGTGCTTCAAATTTGCAGAACAATGGCATATTTAAGTGTGTTCTCTGGTCATTGTGAACCCACCCCATCATACAAAGTACGAAATGTAACCTCTGCATTTATCCCATCCACACGTGGAACAGCAGGCAGACATCAACAGCACCCAGGAAGCAGTGTATGGGGACAGTATCTTGCTGAAGGGTACTTCAGTGATACCTGGGCCACACATTTGATATAAGTGGACAAAATGTAAACACTACGTAACACTTGTTCTTCCTAATAACAGTTGCCATGAAAGAAGATATTATAGAGAGTGTTCATGTGATGCCACAGTTTTAGCTGAGGTCACTGTGGTTACACCTACTGAGTGGCAGTGTAAGAGTTCAGCTCACATGTTGTGAAAACCCAAAAAACATATCTAAAATGAGAAAGAGCGATTGACTGTACAGATTCAGCCAGAAATGGGAGTGATCTTTTTACAGACTGCCCAAAGCGAAAGAAAAGTGAAGCTAACAGATCACTGCAATTTGCAGAGACAACTGCAAGCTTTAGTAGACCAGGGCAAACTAATATTCCTTATGAGCATATTTGAACATTATTATAATTATAGACTTCCCAAGAGTTATATAAATGATCATGTGCTCACATTACAGGGAGTTTGACTCGAAACAAAGACCTTTCAAAGACTTTATGGAAGAACCAGTGGTCCATGGATTATGACATGTGATCAAGAATCCTGACATTAACTGTTTGCAGGCCTTCAGACTTTTCTTTGTGTATTTTCCTAGCGGCAAAATCAGGTACATATAAATGTCATGGAAGGCGATTCCTGGTCAATCATCAGTGTGCATCAGCCACTGGTTCTTTGGTCAGTTGTAAGGATCACTGCTGAGCCCAACTGCCTTTAACCTAAGAAGATAATCATGTTTTACTCCCAGTTTTGTAGTGTCCACTACTGAAATCCGTCATGCTGCAGGATGTTTTGCCACTCGGTCTGACTGAGGGGGCATATTCTGACGGGAAAATGGTGTTAGTGCATACCCTTTATTAGCGAAAGTATGTAAACTGAAACAAAATAGTATTAATAGAATAAATTTTACTCATGTAAAAATGCCATACACCTCTAATTTTTGCTTGAAACTTTTTTAGCGTGGTCTCAGCTTTGCTGGATTTTGGCAGCGTTTCAATTTGGTCATGGGACACTGGGGCCTGAGCCTCCAGGGGAACTGGAGCAACATTTGCATGATTTATCCTTTTCTTTCATGCTTGACTAACATTAAATGCTGTCATTTCTGTAAGCGACTACATGATCCTCAATGACCGAGCCTGGATTGCAAAGATTTGGCACACATAAGCATTACTCTAGAAGGTTATGGCATTTAAACCCGAATGGCGGTAAAAAAGTTCAGTTTCCATTGTTCAGAATTATGTAGCATATGTAGCATTAGCTGCCAGCGAGAAACAAGAGTTTCCCACCTACAAGAATTACGAAACAGCCACATCTGGTTTGCCCTCAGAGCAGATACCAGAGTGAATCATTTCTTCACTCTGAAGGTGTGTTTGGCCTCTTTAGCCTTTCTAGTAGCACACAACAAAGACGCTATTCTGAGCACAGCTCACACAAAAGTAGGCTTTGCCCTTCCCCTCCTGGAAGCCCACACAAGCACAGTCCTCCATGACCCACATTGTATAAGCACACCGACAAATGTGTAAATACCTCAAAATAATAATAATAAGAAGAATTCTTAAAATAAATAAATAAATAAGTCATTATAAACCTCAATACACATGTGCAGATATCTACATTTTGTACAATTATGAATTAACATTGTGCAAATAGTCCATGAGTGCCACACACCATTGTCCTCATCTTCAGTTTGGTGATAAAGAATGTTCAACTTCATCGTTTCGTTTGTTCAGAGTTTTCCAAATGAACAGCTGCCATTCACCTAATACCGGCAATATTTCTCATTATGAGATTAATGCAAGAACATTCTAGATGTTTTAATTTTTTTAAGTCATTTCATCATCACTGAAATTTTCTTACTGTGCTTTATAGAGCATTGTGATTGTTGAAAAGAAGCTTGAAGGAAGCAAACACAGTGACTTGATCATATATAATTATATATGTAACACAATATATAAGCGTAAACCTATATTAATTTCAGATTCTTATGAATTCTTATTCGTCATCAGTCTCATAATAGGAAATATTACACATTTAAGGTAAAAATAATGATTATGATTATCTTGTTTTATATGTCATTTAAAAAGCAAAGTCCTTAATGTTAATATGTGATGACTTTTGTCCACCTTCCATTGATTACATCACTATGCACCAGTAGGCGGGGCTAAACAGCGTTAACCAATAATATGTTTCACCTCTCCCTCTCATTAACCTCACCTATCACTGAGAGTAACACTCAGATAGCTCAGAGATCCTGCCTGAGATGAACCCTTTCTTGGCAGAAAAGGGGTCTAGTGATATAATAGTAATAGTCTACAGATATAGTAGGAATAGTGGAGAGGGAGGGGAAGGGGAAGGTTCAACCCCCCCCCCCCCCCCCAATCTCTTTCTGACAATAAGAAAGGAAAAATGTGCTTTGATTGCCCATTAATGTGAACTTTAAGGCCCTTGGCATTAACATCCAATCACTGTGATCAAATTGTGGTCCAAACATCCAATCAGGGCACACCACCTTTACACTTGTGTTTAAATGCAGCTTCTGCATCCACACATTGAACAAATCAGATTTTCCTGCACAAACACTGTGAATGAGTGTAGTGTGGCGCCATAGCTGAGTAGGCGGAGCCTAAACAGGCAATACTGTGCTTAATACTTTATGATACAGTGCTACACAGATCCCCGTCCAGACTCCAGAGGAAAGCAACTGGCTCAGCAGGCAAAACCGAGGCCAAAAGTATGGTCTGGGTTAAAGCCACAGCCAGAGGACGTGGGGGGACGTGGCCTGTTTGTCTACGTTTGAACACACTTTCACATGTGCAAAAATGGCGATTAAGGAAAGAGTCGGGAATGATATCGAGAATTAGTGGAGCACACATGATATCTTCTACTACCACGGGAGCAGGACAGCTAGATCTGAACACATTCTGATCACAAGCACTTGTCTTATACATCCAGATATGGGATGCATTGTATAGCTGACGGTAAACAGGGTGTGAGATGCCTTCATTTTTTCAAGGTGCCAACAAGAAAACAAGAGCTATGATCTTCAGCTAATCAGCTGTACACTAGGCGTCCAAATGCAGGAAGAGAGAGAGGTTGCAGGAGCATGATTTACAGTTATGTGAGAAGAAGAACCCGGTCTGGCATGATGCCCCATTAAGGCATTGAGTCAGAGCCTTTCCAGTCTTTTTACATACTTGTATATTCTGTGAGGCTATTTTTACTTGACGAGAGCAAGGGCAACATGTCCTCGGAGGCAGAACGGCTTGTGTGCCAGTTGGCACAACGTTGTGACTCAGGATAATGCATTAAAATGAGCGTGTGCTTGGAGTTCATGTCAACTACACTGTGTAATAAAAGCGTGGAAAGTTGCTCACGAGTGTATCGTTTGCTGTGTTATTGTGTGTGTGCTTTAGCATTTATGGGTGGATGAGTCTGTTTTTGCATTAGGGTCAGATGTTAAATGTTAAAGTGAAAATTTGTCATTGTGAACACACTCCATCACACAAAATGCACCATAATGAAATGTGACCTCTGCATTTAACCCATCCACACGTGGAGCAGTAGGCAGCTATCAACAGTGCCCGGGGAGAAGTGTAACAGGACGGTACCTTGCTTGACTGTACCTCTGTGGTATGCGACTTGCACCGACAACCCTCCGATCACAAGGGGAAGTCCCAAACCACTGGCCTACCACTGCCCTCATAGAAGGGCTGCACAATATATAAATTGTTGATCTTTATCATGTTGTAATCGGCCTGAATTCACTCCGGCCCAAGATCCCTTAAACTCTAGGACTCTTTGACCCCTCACAAACTGAGATGATTTCGGATTACACATCTCTTCTGCGCTTAATTACCAATCAAGGTCATACAGTTGGACGCCTAAGAGGCCCTCTGACCCACAAGCTGGCTGAAATGGTTTACACACACACATACAGTGATTTTACACACACACATACAGTGATTCACTCAACACTCATAACTTTGCTTTATTTCTATGCTAATCTCCTATCAAGGACACTTCCGTCAGAACCCAGACTTTTTGGGGACTGAGGTCACAACTGGCTGAAACCTGCTTTTGCTACCTGCTATAAATATCTCTCCTCTGTGATTTTTGTCAGTGTAGAGTCAGGGGACTTCAATGCTCTGAGGCCCTGTGACCCTGCCTGCTTCCTTTGCTGTCTTCGTCTGAGGGACATACCAAATCTTTTGGGGGACCCTATCTCCAGATGAGACATCTCTCTCTCTCTGTTAAATAAAACTTTTAAAAAATACTTAACCTTGTCATTCTGACCTCTCCTTGAACACACGTTGACACTCGCCAACATCAGTCCCAATACTGAAATTTGTATTGAAACCAGTCACAAATATTGCAGATGAGTTGTTGGGTTGATTAGATGCACTGATAAATTTATATGACCCAACTGGCATAAATTATTCTGGTCAATCTTTAACCACGTCAAGGATTATAATGTATTAGTATTGTATCAATAGGCACATGGCAATCGTCACTGGCGTAACTAGGGCCCCTGATCAGAAAACCATGAATCATCCACCCCCATACAAAAGTTACCTTCAAGAATTAAAAAAATAACTGTTTAATTTTCTTTGTTATGTCTCAGAAAAGTCAGTGCCCTTAGGGCTTGCCACCCCAGCCACCAGCTTCTAATGTTAAACCTAATGTTTCCTCGTTGAAGATTGTGACCTAGGATGTGGAATTAGGCCTGTGGCTGGTGGCAGGTAACCGAGTTACTGTGATAAAAACCCCCCACGTAATGATACAAAAAAATCCTTTACCACACGTTTAAAAAAATGTCACTTTATTTATTTATTTATCTCATAAAGCAAGACACTAAGATTCCCACATGTGAACATAGCTGGACTATTAAACATGTAGGCGGCTCCTACATTTACACCACATTTACTTTGCTTAGAATAGATGAAATAGTTGGTGGAACACACTCAGTGCTGTAGGCAGATATCACGCCTACAAAAGACGTCTGTGGGATACACTTCATCCTTTATACTCAGACTACAGTGCCAGGTTTCACACAGCCAGCAAAACAACTCCTGCTCTCGTACAATCAGGCTAAGATAAGCAGCTACAAAGACCAATGGTATCAGATGGAAAATGACGTTCGCAGTTCCGTTCTTTATTACTGGATTAATTTCACTTTTGTGGCCAAATGACAGATTATCAGAAGACTAAATGCTGTTGTTATTGGTAGGGGTAGTATTAGTATCTCTGTGAGTATGTCTGCTTATGCTTCTGGATCCATCATCAGTTAAAATAAGAATAGCAATTTTTAGACAGACCCTAACACTTAGGAGCAAAAAGTTCCAAGTGTGCTGCTTGGAGCTTTATCAATGTCAAATAAGCGATGGATCTTTCCTGTAAATCAAGGGTGTACAGTTGGGTCAGGGTCTATATGAGGAGCCCTATACAGACATTAGGGGAGGGGTGTGGTCTGTGCTTTCTGCCCCAGTGCAGTTGCACTCACCCTCCACCCCCCAGTAGTTACGCCACTGGCAATCACAATGTGTAGCAGTGTACTAGTACCTCATAGCAAAACATGATGTCAAAAACATGAGCCTGTCAGCTGTTAACTTGAGGAAAACATCTCGAAAACGTTTGGTCAGTTTCCACACATCTGGAAATAAAGGCACACTTTCAGAACCTCTTGATCAGACTCCTACGTTACACCCGTCCTGTGCTCACCAATCTGAGACCTCACCATCATCAGAAAACAACAACCACATCACAAAAAAAGAGGAACAGCAATAAAATCTTACAGGTTTCACAAATACCATAAAAACGTCCAAGAATCCTTTAGACAGTAAGGACGACACTGAGGACGAAGCTGAGATTCGAGAAGCAGTGGCAGTTCCTTTGATGGTTAGGGTTCGATGATCTAGTTCATGCTCATAAATTATGATCTTCAGGAATCAGTCAGGCCTTTAAAACGGTTGAACAGTTTGGGCTTCAGGGCAACTGTAATGTCTAGGGGAGGTGAATGACCCCAATCGTTTGGACACATCCACCGAGTATCTTCTCTTGCCCTTTTGTGCTTTGGCACCGGCGTGAACTTCCTTTTTTTGGTCTGTGTAGTGGATGGTGAAGGCTGTAGTCTTCCGTACCAAACCGAAGGAGCCAACCATTACCAGTTTTAAATGTTCGATAGTTTTAAAATTCATGTTTCTGTGTCAACTGAGGTTTAGTCCAGGAACATCCTCTGTTGTGGTTTGGTCAGCACATTCTTTAGTTCATCTCTGCGTGCAGGATACACACAACAGATGGAACTGAACACCTTAAAACTCACGGCTGATCGTAATGTCCTTCACGCTGAGCAGCAGAGGGGCCGAAGAGCACACACACATGCACACAGACACTCACAGACACACGAACTTGAGAACACATAAACACTCAGACTATCACTCACACACACGCGTCCTTGCTACTCGGCCGGCAGGCTCAGGAGCGATCCAGACTGAGTGAGAATGGAGTGTGGGCTGGGCAGGAACCATCGCTGCGATATTACACACACGTGCACACACACTCCTCCTGCTCACAGGTTGCTCTCATCACTCCCATGCGGTGCTTTGTAACACTGCACTCTATGAGCCAGCTCGGGGTCCTCTGCTGGGCCGCAGTTGGTGGTGGTCTCGTGCAGCAGGGGGGCAGGCTGCACCATCTCGTGAAGGTCCAGGCCGTTCTGGCAGCCAAGAAGGTGCTTCTCCTCTGGGCTGGAGAGCGGGGAGGCCAGACGAGCAATGTCCGGCAGCCTGGACTTGGCTGGAGCGTGGAGTAGCATGCTGTTGGTGATCTGAGCTGTGTTGCTGTAGGTGTGGCGGTACTCCTCCTCAATGTCCTTCCCCAGCTTCCATCGCTTCCACCTCTTTAGGATCTCTGACTGCACCTGAACACAGTGAGGGAGAGGAAAGGTTAAAGGGGAAACGTGCAAGTTTGGTGAGTTCTCTGCTCAAACACACGTGGCTCAACTCACCTGTTAATAGCCAGGTGGGAGTATTTGAGGAGGGCAACTATCGAACTGTAACACTGCATCACACTGAATACTCTAGAACAGGGGTCCCAATTTCTGGTCCTGGAGGGTCAGTGTCCAGCACAGTTTGGTGATTTCCCTGCTCAAACACACCTGGTTCAGCTCATCTGTTGACTGCCTGGTTTAGTGAGTGTGTTTGAGGAGGGGAACAGTCAAACCATGCTGGACACCAGCCATTCAGGACTCGGGTTAAGAGATTTTAACACTATCATTTTGGTGCTCTGGGGCCTATTCTGACAGAGACTGGGAACCTTAGTGCCCAATTTCTATTTGAATTTAACTTTAAAATCGCCATTTTTCCCCCAGTATGCTAAATGTAGCAAATGATCAGTAGTTGAATATTTAAATGTATGTACACTGTAAAGGAGGTGCACTTATTTTCACTTGGCATGACCGCAGGAACATAACTTTGCATATGCGACTACAGCTGTATTTACAGCAGGCTAAATTCATACTAAGATCCTTATCCACATGTTAAAAGAAGCACGAGCCTCCAACTCACCTCTTTGTTGACGAAGCAGTACAGGATGGCCACAAGCAGCCCCTGTGAACATGTCAGATTGTGAATCAGCTGTCATCAGATATCTGATAGCCACACTCAGAGCAGTGCTAGAGAGTTTGACAAACAACAGCTAACTAACGGACCAACACATGCTAGGACAGCTGGGTAGTGACAAAGCTGCACTGTCATTCATAAAGCTCAGCACATGAAACACTATTTTGACAAATACAACTAAGAAAACAGATGGATGTTTTGTTGTGAGTTTAAAAGGTAAAGCTGGCAGATATGTGAATTCGACGCTGGTTCCTGTGCATACAAATTTAAATGGCTCAAACCATGACGAGGAAGCCGTGCGAACAGACGGACTCTTAACAGTCCAAATGATTCATTTTTGTGACATCTCGCTCCCTCTCTCACTCCTGCTTCCCACTATCTCCCTCTCTTTGATTTGTTAGGCAAGCGAAGCTTCGTCAGGATGATTCCTCTGACCCAGTGATGTGAGTTCGATGCGCTGCAGCTGTGCTCCATGCGACTGTCAACGTCAGTTTGTCACAGAATGAGTCAGCAAGATCGCAATGCCTGCTCTTTTACTGTAATTATATGCGACAAAATAAAATAGTGACAACACGTCTGCTCTTCATCTGCTATCTGAAGGTGCTGGCGACTGAGCGTGCTCTGGGTGCTTCTAGAGGGACTGGCATTTGATAATGAACCCACCACTGGTTCATCTGCTTTTGTTGGCTTTGTGTTCATGGTCTTTCTGGAATACTCACAATGCTGCTTGTTTTTTGATGTGTATTTAACACTGTTAACTGCAAGGGTCTGTATCAGTGACGGTGCACAACATCATGGACGAGCTGAACCTTGAATTTCACTCCTGCAGCTGTGGCTACAAACAAAGTAGTAATTTAACTTTCCTATAAGGCCTTAATCCTATGAGGCACCTGCTATGTGTCAAATGTGTCAAGCTTGAATTGAGACAAAGCTGAAACTGAGAAGGAAACATACAAAGCCCAGAACCGCAAATAATCAATAATGTCCAGCATAACTGTGACATGCTCATGATTTTTCTCATATTCTTGCATTTATGTTGTTTAGTTTAATGAGCTTTCAGAGTCAGAACTGTTTATAGTTATTGTACAAACCCCATTACTAGAAATCTGGGATATTTTCCAATAAAAACATATATATATATGGTAATTCACGTGAACCTTTATTTAACTGAGAAAACCACAAAAAAAAAATTCAATAGTTTAACTGACCAAGTTAAGTGTATTTTGAAAATATGCAAAAATCTAGAATTTAATCTCAACCAAAGTTGGGACAGACGCATGTTTACCATATTCATTTAATTACATTCTTAATTGTTTTGGAACTGAGGAGACTAATTGTAGTAGTTTTACAATTGGAAATTTTGTCCACTCTTGCTTGATATAAAGCGTCAGCTGCTCAACATTCCGTGGTGGCCGTTGTCTGATTTTCCTCTTCACAGAGGTCTATACATTTTCAATAGGAGAGAGATCTGGATTGACAGCATGCCAGCCAAACAAACACACTCTGTTTCTGCAAGGCCACTCTGTTGTAGCCTGTGTAGAATGTGGTCTTGCATTGTTCTGCTGAAATATGCATGGATGTCCAGGGAAGAGATGTCACCTTGATGGCAGCATAGGTCTCTCTAAAACCCTTATATAGCCCTCAGAGTTACCGGTACCATCACATACATGCAACTCATCCATGCCATGGGCACTGACATACCTCTACACACTCTGGATGGTCTGGATGGCTGATTTCATCTTAGGTTTGAAGAACTCAATGGCCATTTTTTCTGAAAACGTCTGACCACAGCACATGGTTCTACAGTCTTCCCAGTTCCAAGTACTTCCAAGCTCAGGTGGCTACATTTATTACAGTTGCATGACAGTTTCTTGAGCAGTGCTGCCTGCTTGCACTGACTTATTTGAACTCAGCCCAACTTTTGTTGAGTGTGTTGCAGCCACAAATTCTACATTTGTGTATATTTACAAAAAATTAAGTTCGGCAGTAAAATCAATGAAAATCTTTTCTTTGTGCTTGTGCTGGTTAAATAAAGGTTCACATGAATTACCACATAACAGATTTTTGTTTTTATTACATTTTGAAAAATATTCCAACTTTTCTCAATGTGATGTTTTTATGGAACGTTAAATAATCTGAATCGTTACTACTGTGCTTTGAATAAGCTGTGCTCATTCTTATCAATCGCCCTGCGATGGGTTGGCCTCCTGTCCGGGGTTTACCCCACATTAGGCCCGTAGTCAGCTGGGATTAGCGCCAGCTTCCCCATGACCCGGAAACAGAAGAAGCAGTTTAGAAAGGGATGGATGGATGGATGGATTCTTCCAGTCCATATACAGCAGCCTTGGCTTTGAAAGAGGTTTTTTCCTTCTGATTTTCTAATGCTTAGCAAACATTTTACACTTATAGTTACAGGTTAAACTGGAATTTTAATTGATCAGTATCAAAAACAGGATTTTTAATGAGTTACATATTTTGTGGGTTCACTTTTATTTGTGCTTTTGGTTTATTGGTAATAAGATTTCTTTTGTATATGAAACTCATAGAAGTTAGTAGGTACACCATATATGGTAATGTACTGTAAAATAGTGCATATGCGCATGATGCACATGTTCATCCACTTCTTATTTTCTGTATTGAAAACAAAATGACCTGAGACACCACTGTATTATACTAAATTGAATGAATTCTGCTAATCTTTACACCCCAAGTAGCTAAAACGCTGCAGCAGTTACTGGATAATAAGTCTTAAGATTAACGACTGAATATCAGACCTCCAGTTTAAAGTGGTTAATGTTTATACATGTCAGAAGCTTGTGCTCTGGAGCTTTTAGGGTTGTCTGGTCTAACCTGGAAAGAGTTGAAGAAGAGATCAGTGAAGAGCTTGGTGAGGCGCAGGGATAGGGCGCCGTTTGAGGTAGACTCATCTGTGACAAATGAAAACAGGACCAAATGGATGCCGAGCAGAGGGATCAGAGTGAGTGTAGACTTGGCAAGCCTGCAAGAGCCAAACAAAGGAGATGAGACTGAGCAACAAAAAAAAGTTCATAGTGGTCAACAGGCTCTCAATTGATCAATCCAAGCTCCATCCAAGTCAAGTCAAGTCAAGTTAATTTATACAGCGCTTTTTACAACTGACGTTGTCACAAAGCAGCTTTACAGAAAACGGGTCCGAGCCGCAAAAGAGCAGCCAGAGGCGACAGAGGCAAAACTCCCTAGTAGTAGGAAGAAACCTTGGGAGGAACCAAGGCTCAGAAGGGGGAACCCATCCTCCTCTGGTTGAC
>JBBPDA010000138.1:2264236-2285581 GCA_037974385.1 Arnoldichthys spilopterus
TGTGTGTGTGTGTGTGTGTGTGTGTGTGTGTGTGTGTGTGTGTGTGTGTGTGTGTGTGTGTGTGTGTGTGTTTTCTGGCAGTGCCTCCGTATCTGCTCTTTGATGTGTCCTGATTTGTGGCTGAGTGGACAGGTCTTATGTTTTTGGGCCCTCATCCTGTTTCCTGGATGACCGGGAAAACACTGACTGCAGTAAGAAGCGATTGTGGGCTGTAGTGTGAAGGTAGTGTGGTACAATCACAGACAACCAGAGTCTTGAATCATAGAATGCTGATGGAAATGAATTAGATATCACCTTTTTTGGCCAGAGTCCATTAAAAGAAAAGCCCGACTATAACTTGAGTTCACGAGTGAGGTAATACGTCTGTAGAATTGCACCTGGCCTGTGGTAAAGAGGCAGGTAAGAAGGTTAAGGTCAAAGAGTAATTAGGAGATGTAATTATATAAGCGTGACCTACACTAAGCTTACAAGTGAAAAATGAACCCAACGTGTGAGAAAGTGCATCATCTCAGGTGTCTTCCCAAGTGGCCCCTTATGTTGTCACTAATCTCTTAATAGTGCAAACCCTCCTTTTCCTTTTCAGGGACTCCGACAGGCCCAACATCACGTCAGTATTATATAGAGAGTAATATATGTAATGCATATAAGTAATGCCACTCTTTAATAAATTAGACACTAGTAGTAGTAGTTTTTTACTAGGGGTGGAACAATGTATGTGAAAGTGACTATTTGTCATTGTGAACACACTCAAGCACCACAACGAAATGCAACGTCTGCTTTTAACCCATCACATGTGCACACGTGGAGCAGCGGGCAGCTATCAACAGCGCCCGGGGAGCAGTGTAGCGGGACGGTACCTTGCTCAAGGGCACCTCAGACCGCAAACCTGAGACCTTCAGGTCTCAAAGGCAGTGTCCTAACCACTAGGCCACCACTGCCCACACATGTATTGACCCATACTGAAGCATTGATAAAAAAAGTGCATGATTCGACGTATTGACGTGACATAAATATCGATGTTGATTAATTTGACTCCATTTAACTGTGAGCAGTGTTTTGTACTGAAATGTCGCTTCTGCGTATGACTACACTGCTGCATTTGATCTTTAATAATAAATTGTTAGCATTATACTTTATTTGCATGTATATTTTTAAGGTATCGAAATTGATAGTTGGTTAAATAATCCATGTAGGATCAATTTGTGATTTACATCCCTATGAATTGCCTTAAATCACCCAGTTTTACTGTAAATACAGCCACATATAATATATTCTACACTAGAAATGTAGGGCTTCTATTTTGAAATGCAGTGGAGAAAACTAATAGTACAAAATAATGGAGACTGATAGAGGATGCCAGAGTAAAAAGACATGACAAATGGCCAAAGTGATCTGTCTATGTCTAGTGTGTGAAGCTTCACATCACTTTGACAAGCTATTTATAAAGACAACACTGCCTTCTGATTGGTTAGATGACTGGTTAATCACTATTTTCAGGACTGGTTGACCAAAGGGTTTGCCAATGGTTGCACAATGTTTTTTTGTAATGTGTCTCTACTTTTAGGCCAGAACACCCCTTGAATAGTTAAGTCATGAGACGAGTGTATTATCAGTGCTGCATCTCTTCTGTGATGCTTAAATTCTGAGATTCTGTTTATAAAAACCCCTTTTAAAAGTAGGTCTGTTGTTGGCTGAACCTGTTGTTCAGTTTTCAGTTACTAATCCAGCACAGAGTGGCTCTACTAACTGAAACATGCCCCCTGATGTCCACCTTCGGTCTCCTTGGATCCAGCGGGCCTCCTCAATCCCAGTTCTACCCAACCCAGGCTACGTTATCCTTGCTGCTGATTATTCATGGCACACAGAGTGCCGTTAATGAAAACAGAGCCTGTTAATGAAAAGCAAAAGAGGAAATTCAAACGTCTGAGTCAAAAGCATGTCATAGCCCATTCACAGCTGACACTCATAGCCCTTAGTGACGTCAGAAAGAAAGTCACAAGACGTGCCTTGATGTGGCCTAAACGTGGCCTTGTTGCGTATTTAGAATTAATGTTTGATTTACTAAGGCTGTAGCTAATCAGGAAAACTAAGCGTGGGACTGTCTACCTATGAGGTCAGGGTAGCAATTGATAAGCTTGAGAAAAGACAAGTTCAGTGACAAAAGATTTTTTTCTTCACGCAGAATGTGCCTTATTTTGATCAAAACCTGGAGCAAAAAGCTTAGTAAATCTGTTATACCTTCTGTCTGTCTCCTCTTTCATAGTCAGAGCAAGGTTTTTCACCTGGTGACAGCTGCACACAAACCACCAGGAGCCACAGAGTTGAATAAGCACAGGCTGATGCACATGGGGCCTCTTCTCACTGCAGTTTGCATACAGCTGCCTGTACCTGCAGCACCTGACAGACAGCTGCTGACCGGCATTGACGTCTCATACATTTCAGCCTTGACATTTACAAATCTGTGTTTTAGCAATGACAGGGTTTAGAATGGCCCAACCACATTTTTCTTTGAATAATGCCTATCAAATTACATGACAAGTCACTAAACCACCCATACCACCAGCTCCCAAGCATTTCAAGTGCAATCACAGCCTTAAATTAACCCCTAGATTCCGCTAAATAGTCTACTGACCATTCAAGAATGGTGTAACTGAACATTAAGTATTTCCCAAAACTGGATACTAAACATTCCTGTTGTACCACCTTCAACCATCTTCAACATGTTTTAGAGCAATTCCAATTACATACAGTGGATAAATCCATTTGCATACAATCAGTATCAATCCAGGAATATCTAAACAGATCAGGTGATGGTGATATTAAGCTTGAATGACCTGCAATTTGTTTATGTGCATCACTGTGGTAGAAAGTGTCAACACTCATTATCCACAGTGGCATGAGGAGCATTTTCAGAAGGTAGCTATGCGGTGTATATGTCTGCAACTGGAACAATCGCGGTACTTTTTGAGTAAAAAAGTATGGAAGGCATGTAAATTGTGAGCATGTGGATGTCGAATTCAAGTCTATTTTCTGTCCCTTGCCACAAGCAGCATTCCACCAAAAGCTTGTGGAAATATCATTTTTGCAACATTTTTCACTTACAATTAGTAAATGGCCAAAAAAAAAAAACATAAATGACATAAAGGAGTAGGCTACTTATGCATTCCAGAGTAAATATATTTCAGTATATTGACAAAATAAGTTACAATGCATTAAAATTGCATAATTAAATAATTTAATAATTTGTCTATATTTTAAAAAAGGCAAAAAAAAAAAAACAGAACTGGTCCCAGAAGTCATACTATCAACATTTACAACAACAAGTAATTTACTATCACTTCAATTAGCAGCAGTTTCCTTAACCTATGAGGCTGTATTTTCTATAAAAATACTCTTCTTCACATGAAATTAAGCAAAAAGGAATTTTTCATCAGCTCTGGAATGTGGTGAGAACTGAAGGTATGCAAGAACAGTCTTTACCGTGAAACCATGCATTCATTTCCTGATTGAAATGATGCAAAATAAGCGTTTTTTCAAAGGGAGTCAACAATAGTAGCATTAGCAATAAAGGGTATCCACAGAAAAGATGCCTCTGTATTGTCAGTCTCTTTGACAACTGCCAGATGCAGCAGACAGTGGAAAAAAGTAATCTTACAAGAAGAGAAGTGTTGATAATTTAATGGGAACTGGAGTGATAATATACTTTAATACAAATTCGCTGTCTTTCAAAAGTTTATTACTGTTTTCAGTCATATAAAACCAGTTTGGTTGCAGACAGGTATATAAAATTATTCATAAATGCTAATTTTGGACAAAATAAATGCTTTTGGTGATGCTTTTAATTTTCTTCTTATGTTCTTTATGTTTTTATTTATGCAATGCATATTGTTTTAGTTTATCCGTGTGCTTTATAAATAAATATGCTTAACCTTACATCCTCACTAGTTTTAAAATAATTGGTAGGACATTAGAAAGCTAAACATAGACATAGAAATGATCAAAGGAATATGCAGAATTCATTAAGCTGTATTTTAAAAGTGGAGATCATATCTTCAGACAGAGAGTTTTGACAATAAGTACAGTATATGATTTTTCATTCCCTCCTTTTTAACAAAACATCACATATTTTTATTATTGTTGTACAAACCACAATTCCAGAAAAGTTGGGATATTATCCAAGATACATTAAAAACTAAATTCTGTAATATATCAAGCCTGAGCCTTAATTTAATTAACAAAAGAAGAAATAAAAGACTTTCAGTGGTTTTACTGACCCGCTTAATCTTATTTTTGTAAATATTCTCAAATTTAGAATAAAACTAAGGTTCATGTGAATTGACATATCAGAGAAATTTGTTTTTATTGCATTTTGTAAAATATCTCGACTTCTCTGGAAAAGGGGTTTCTATATAAAAACATTAAAAAAAGTTATGATAGTGATTCCTAGCTTTTGAACAGCAGTATAACTGAGAGCAGTGCTTAGCTTCATTGCCCGTTAGATGAAGATATCAGTGCACAAGAACCTTGTTGAACTGTGGCCTACATAACAGTCAACAACATGAATGACTTGGACGCCTTTTACAAATAGCACTGAAATTACAAAGGAGGAGAAAATAAAGAAAAATAGAGAGGCTCAAACCTAATGAGCCTCATTCACATAAAAGCTGAGGTCGAAACCCATTTTCAAAAAGTCCAATTAGTCATTGAAAATCCCTGCTTGGCCTTTTGAAGAAAAAGGCCACCAATTTTTCAAAAGTTCACAACTTCTTACGCACAGCACATCAAGTACATCTCATAAAGAGCTAGTTGATATGCTAAAACTGGGTAATCACTGACTGTTGTGGCTAGTGGTACCCATAGACCGATACTGGCACATGCTACAGGGTCCTCTTGAGCTGAGGAACCATTTCAGAACACTTCCCTTCCTACTTTGTGAAACTGGTTAACTGGAGTAAGAGAAAACAAGCCTGAGTCCTACTTGCAGTGCTGCTGCTGTAACGCTGGGTCTGGGTCCGTGTCAGAAAAGACATTAAACTGCTCCAGGGTGTTTGTTTTAAAGTGACTGCCACAGTAATCCCTTCCACAGCACGATAAGGCTTGTATTAATCAAGCCTGAGCCTGCTGCTGGGATCGCTCAGTCGTGACTTTGTTGAGGATAGGTGTCCAAGCACTCATCTCTTCAACAGTCTACCACATACCAGCTCTCAGCAGGGATGGAGTGTCATAAGAACCCTGAATCACAAGAAAATGGAAAAGAAATGCCAAAAGTTGTAGGGATTTTGAGAAAAGGGCTTGTGATATGAATAACTTGCGATGCAGACATCCTACTCTAACGTTTTGGCCACTTTTGTGAAACAACCTAAAATAACTAAGGTTGTAACTAAGGGAGCAATATTTTCAGAGTCATATCAGTATCAGCAGGTAATGGTTGAAAAATGGCATCAGAGAAATGTTTAGATTTACTGATAATTATAATACATTTATGACATAATAGTATAAATAGAACTATAATTATAAAAGACTATAATGACCTATATAAGGTTTGGTGACCTACTGTGCTACAAAATCTAAACTCAAATGCCTCTTGTCCACCAAACTGGTGCTGGTTCCAATTCAAGTTCTGTACATATCCACTGAAAGAAGGCTGGTGCTCGTGCCAGAGAGTCGGCAGTGGCACGGCTCCACAAAACTGCTTTGGGACTGCTGATGTCGGGGCTATTGAAGGATGTGCGCCACCATTTTGCCAAAAAAATAAGCGAAAGAACTTTGGGCTTCCACAGAAATACAAGAGAAACTGGCTGGAACTGTGAGAAAGAACAAAGTATACAAGGAACTAAGAATAGAACTCGAAATGGCTTCGGGGCTTCAGTGGAACAACGGAGCAAATAGTAAACAAACTGAAGAAAGTGTAAAAGAATTATAAGGATCATAAAAAAGGGCCTGCCAAAAAGTGGCATTTGGTTCCTTGTCACATTTGGTTCTTAAACCCTGCCGAAATGTGGGCTGGTTCTCAAAAGGCACCAAGGTAGAACAGGCTCTCCACGCCACCACCAGCACCAGCACCAGCACCAGTGGAAAAGAGGTCAAGAAATAGACCTCACTGACAGTGGTGGCAGAAGTCCCAGGAAAACCCAGAGTCATGCATCACTACAATTTAGCTCCGAAAATGACCTTGAGCTATTTATCTCCATTACACGTGCTCCCTCATTTCCATTTCTCTTTTGTTTAGCTGACCTTTTCTTTGACATGACAATCTGACCATTCCCTTTCGCTTCTTTCAACCACTTGCTAGACTACTGCAGCTCTCTCTCTCTCTCTCTGCTCTAGCAGTCATATATTCCTCAATGCCCTGCAGGATACTTTCACACATGCTTGTGTAAACTGCAAATGTGCCTCAGGTTCGTCAGCTTCTCTTATTATTTTGATTCTTTTTATTGACAGCGCTTCAGGGGAGCATACAGTGGTAGCCTGGTATGCAATATGCTTCTCCTGCAGGGCTCTATTATCTATCTCTAAGCAAAATACACACAACACAAAAAAATAATCAGCTGCTAAAGGAAAGGGCAAACCCATGCCAAGAATTTACTATGCACATAAAGGGGGAATGTTATGTGGCTAATAATGCTAGAGGCACCAGAGCTGTGCACACCAAGTACAACAACCTTATCAAAACAGCCATCAACATATGAGCAATCACTCCCACAATACAAATGGTTTCAAACAATAGTGAATGGGTCACACCTCTCAGTAAGGTACGGGCACTAGGGGAGAGCGTTCAATACATAGCCTATATTACTGCAAGCTGAGGACTGAAATTCGGCTTGAGCTTGTGGGGATGGTGCCAAGGCCACTTGAGCAATCACTCGTTCCGAACCAATCTATTTCGATTTCACTGCGCCTGACCTTGTGTACTTTCAGATGTTGTCTAAGACAGTCTGCTGGAGTAGGTTTCATGTTGGAGGGGTAAAGAAAAATAAGCCTGCCCTACAGTGAGGGAGTTCATGCTCTTCAAACAGACAGCAGGAGGTTACTTTGTTCACAGAGATCCATAAAGTACGATTCAACACGGTGAAGCGAAGCAGCTGGAGGTGTGGAACCCTTGGAGGAGAGTGAAAAAGTTTCTAGAGAAGGTCACCTGAATCATTCCTAGGAGGTGATCGGCTCTATTGCAGTGTGCTTTGATTTGCCCTCTTTGAGTCCTGTATCTTTTTTTTTTTAAAGTGAATGCTCACTTTGTCACCTTTGTGTCTGTAGAAGTGGAGGAGCAGTGCGCAAGATGTTGGGGTCAAGACGCACAACAAAATCCCAGAGTCAAGCGTAGATGATGAAAAAGCGTGGTTAGAAGTAAATGTCATTCTTCCAACTGAGACCAAGACAACTGATGGGTCAAATCAGTTTCAAAGGCCTTAGTTTAATGCGTAAATGTCTGACAACAGGTCAGGACCGCAATCACACAAAAACAGTAGATAGGACAGATGGAAACAACATTCAAACTTCCAAATCCACAGATTTTGATTACCTGTAGAGACGACAGGATGCCACTGTTTTCTGACACCGCTACTGAAACCTTATAACACTATCAGGAACTGATGTCATCAATTAAAATTAGACATATGTTAATTGCAACTAGCCAAAATTTGGCAAACAGATATCTGGTGGACGACCTGCTCACACATACCTGGTAAAACCGGTCTGATAACTGCAAGGAAAATCACCACACTGTGCCAAATCCTGACTCTAGAACTGGACATCTCTGTTCTACACTGAGGTAGAGCTTCATTTGAAAGTGAAAGTGAGTGATCATTTGTTATTGTGAACACAGCACAGCGCAGTCACAACGAAACGTGACCTCTGCATTTAACCCATCCATGTAGGAGCAGGGGGCAGCTGACGTGTTGAGGACAGTACCTTGAGATTAATTGAAAATGTGAAAAAACTCTTCATAAAAGGCCTGAAACTGACTCCAGCTCAGGAAAATTCTGCCCTACACAAACACAAACCTGACAAATAAAACCTAATAGAATAGTGTTGATTACATAAGAGCGTAGGGACAATAATGGCCATCATGGATGAATAAAATAAAAAGCAGAATAAAATAATATATTAGTATCAAAACATCAGCTTACATTCAAAATTAAGATTAAAGTCTGCTTTTACAAATTAATTCATAAAGCATCGTTTTCAAGCTTTCCAAACTTTTATAATAAAGTTTTACATAATACACATGACCTGGCAGTCTAGTGCAAGATAGATCTTCACCTGTTTAATCCAAAAAAACTTTTTCTTTACATAGAACATATCACATATATGTTCGAAAATCAATATAAAGGTCCTAAATTGATTTATTTGTTTATTGTAATTAATTTGTGTTTAATCTTCATGCATCTATTTAAGTTCATACCTTGCTTCCACACACCACACAACCTGCTATCGGAGGGTGAAGGCTTGTTCATGCTTCCTCCAAGTCACATATAGCCAGTTACAGCAACTTTTTTAAACTACAACACAGCATCATTGGACAGCATTGAACTACCCACCCGGAGAGCGAGGCCATTTGTGCTTTCCTGGACTCCTGGCCACAGATGGCTGCGGCATCACTGGGGATGCAAAAGTAGGGTTAATGCTTATACCTCTGTGCCACTCAGAAGTCCATGCACACAGGAGTGTGCAAAATCCTGTCAAAAGCACGTGTGTGTGACACCAGAACAGATTAAAAAGTACTTAGAAAATTAAAGCAGATGAAACTAAGGAGACAGAGTAAAGTACAGGGAAAAGTAAAGCAGGGGGAAATTCAGGGTCAAAGCCCATGTTCGAGAAATGACATCCAAACCCCACCAAACCTGACATGCAGTGGGGCTCATTGGGTTCTGACAGATATTTCAAGGTCTCCCATAAAGGCCTGCTTCAGCCAGTGTGCAGAGGGCACAGATAGCATGCAGTGATGCAAAGCAGAGCGTTCATGCATGAGGCATGAGAGCAGGGAGGAAAATAGCTCAAGACCTGTTTATTTTTTGTCTCTTCTCATTAGTCGGGTCACACGCTCCAGCATAGCCTTACAGTGTAAGACTGTTTTGGAGAGAAAGTGAGAGATGGGGAGGGCAAGCACTTCACTCACACTTACTCAGGAGGAGAATCTCAGCACCTTAGCATTAACACACAGGGAAACGTCAGAAAAAAGTAGGAAATGCTTATTAAATATAATCATAGAGACAAGGACCTCCCTCCATTCTTGGGAGTCTCTTCACAAGATGCCTGTCAGAGCAATAAACCTCTGCTAGGAGAGAAGGGCAGACTGTCAGGTACCGGCACAATCGGTGGTGTTAAATTGACACCTGCAGTGTTAAATTGGGCTCTTAGTGTGTAGGGCGGCAGTGATCACAGAAACACACTACACATGCTGGCCTCTGTGGTGACCACATCAATGTCATGATATATTGTGTCTTTAGTGGTATAGAGGCAGTTGTGGCCTAGCGGTAAGGACCTTGCCCTTGGGACCTGAATGCCCAGGCACAACTGTGGTACCCATGAGAAAGGTAACGTCACGCTACACTGCTCCCCGGGTGCTGTTGATAGCTGCTCGCTGTATGTGCACATGTGATGGGTTAAATGCAGAGGTCACATTTCGATATGGTGTTTGAGTGTGTTCATAATGACAAATACTCACATTTACATATGATCAGATATTTACATGTGTCATAATATTATTAACTTCCTATTAAAGTTAAGCTTAAATTGAGTTTTTGACCAGTGAGTCTGGACATACTTGTCGCATTCATCATTGATTAGAACGGCCACACAGAGCCAATGAGCACATCACACGTGCTACAAGGTTTGACTCACAAAGACAATAAGATTATCAACCTTTACATATTAATCAGATTTCAGCCTTTAAATGTGAACCAGCAGATTCCAACCTTTAAATTTGAATCAGTAAATTCTGCCTTTAAATACGTATCAGCAGATTCCAGCCTTTTATGGGTTTATATAAAAAACTATAAAAAGGGAGATATTAATATAAATGCAACAACTTGTCATGGAGGCGGGGTGGAGTTAGGAGGATTTGCTGACAGTTTGAACATCCAATGGAGTTACAAGATTTGTCACAAGCTCTTCTTAATTCTTTTCATTGGTTAAATATTCTCAAAAAACACAGACAGACATAGATGACCAATAGCATTGATTTACAATATATATATATATATATATATATATATATGATACAAGGTTTGCGCCTGACAGTGATATGTTTCTCTCACACAGTACATGCATCATGTCACAGTGCACATGAATATTATACGCAATTGTGCCTACAATCAATACTTCTGAAAGAGAATGCCACTTCTTTTCGGTCAAAGTGCACACAGATGCAGCTAGATGTCTCCACAACTGAAGTGGGGTTAATTAAGCAGCTAAAGTGTCGCTTCAACATATGGGCTTATTTCATGCCCACCACCTGCTCAGTGAGCACGTACAAGTCTGGGAAATTAAGCGTAACATTGACAAGGCACTAACAGCTCCCTGGAGAATCCCACTGCAGGTCATAGGAGGCTGAACCACAGGACATTATCTTAAAATCTGATTTTCTAGAAGCAAAGCTGACAGGATCACAATGTACAATGGTGGCTGCCTCAGGGTAGAAGCTTTAAAATAGACAGAGCCTTTCTTAGAAGTTTTTGGTTGTATGTGTAGAGCAGCGATGGGAAACAAGTTTACAGACACTAATGTCTTTATTTCATATACTTCTAGAGTATTTTTCCACTTTAGAGTGTTTTTACCATGCACATATAAAAATGCATGTTTATATTTTACATGTCATTTTATTCTTAAGGCACCTACAGGTTTGCTCCACAATCTCATTGTATTCGTTCAGAGACAATAAAGCAATCTTATCTCGTCTTATGTGGACATAAAAGTACGTATACAGCCATGTGGTGGACTGAATACCTTTCTCAGGTGTTTCTATGCCTTTTGCCCTATAAGCGCTGAGATACGCTCCAGCACCTTCTGAAAATGGATGGATAGAAGTGTGTATTTTGAAGCATGTACAAAAAGACATTTAGACAGTGAATAACAAATACACAGCACTTTGTTGCAAAATGACTGTTGGCAGAAACAGCTGTGGGACATGTGGTGTAAGGAGTAATTAGCTTTCTGCAGGATTGTGGTTCTGGCCCATCTTCTTAGCCAACAAGGGCTCACAATTTCAAAACCCTTCATACATTTTAGATGGGGTTCCAAGTCAGGAGATGGTTAAGCCATGCAAGAACCTTTAGAAACTCTCCCCTTAAATCTTCCAGTGCATCCCTCCATTCATGTTTCTGCTGATGACATGCAGAGTCCCAGTACTGTCTGCAGAGAACCAGCCCCATATCATGATGCTCCCAACTCTATACTTCACTCTGGCTGTAGTATTCTTGGGGTCATACACGCAATCCTTCTTCCTCCAAACTTGATGAGCTCAATTATCTACAAAAATTTCTATTCTTGTTGTCAAGGAAGCTCCTTTACATTCACTGTGATTACTACCACTGCGTTACATCTTACTAACCAACAATAAAATCTTTTATAGTGACATCAGGTGCAATGCATGAGCAAACATTTTCATATTTCATATTTACAGTATAAGTACAAAGCTAAAAGACATTGGGCCAGATATATGTATGAGCGCAGATGCAGCAAAAAAAAGCCCGATGCAACCTCAATATGCACATTAAATACAGAATTTTTACAAATTATAAAATTACAGCTTTTTATGCAAACTGTCAAACTCCACACACTAACTGCTTGCTTGTGTGGTGCAGGGCAGTGAATTAATATAGTAACAAGCTTAATACATGAAAACTCAGTGATGAAGAGCGAGCAGTGTTAAAAAATTCTTAACCAACATTGTCTGTAGATGTAATTCAACTCTGACTACATATGACAGCACACGCTGCCTGAATTCTGTATTAATCAGAGCAGTTATACAAACACGCTGTTCCTAGAAAACTGTTCCTTACATTTATGTTTGTTTTAATATATTAGCATGCAGTAATAGCAATAAGCCAATTATTAGCTTAATCTACAGTTGACGTGAGACATTAAGTCACTGTTTTCTTTATAGAAGGTGAGAACAAAGCCGTATGGACCTCTTTATAAACATCACATTTCTAAATCTCTAAATGACTAATATAGTCATTTCATACAGATGCATCATAATAAAAGAATAACAATGAATAATAATTTAGCTTCTGTTTTCTCTGCGCAGCTGTTGAGGAACACAAAGAAGGAGCAGCAGACCACTGTTGTGTTTGTGTCTAACTGGGTTCAGAGTTCAGACAACAGCAGGTGGGGCAGCAAGCAAGGTCACGGCCCGTTGTTTGTTTACACAGGAGTCAGGGCCAGGGGTCCAACCATAGAGCCCAAAGCTGCACTGACATCAGCGACCCACTTTCTGATGACGCAAGTCACGACCATGTTTTTCAGCCTGGTGCAGAAAGGAGCTCATGGAAACTCAATTCAGGTAATGACCGGCTGCGCTCAGTGAAAGCGGCACTTAAAGCCAATGCAAAAGCTTAAAGGAAAATTTTATGTCTGATCGAGCTCAGCAATAATTCATATAATCTGACAGAGAATCAAAGGTAAAACTTGCTTGGGTCACACTGTATGCAAATTAACTTGTTTTTTTATTGGTGGCACATTTATATTATGGTTGGTAATATAAACTAGGATAATCTAATAAACTAGCTTGCTGTAAAATTCATACAGTGGTGATGGTTTTAATCATGGAAGCATTTCTATAATCACGACGTCTGGAATGAACATAGTGAAGCTCAGATCTCGGGCTGGTGCAGACCCTGGGCACTCCTTGTGTAGCAGTTTCCAGTGTGGCAGGAAAGTACCTTGCTCAAGGTCACCTCCGTGGTACTTGGGTCAGGACCTGTGACCTTCTGTTCTAAAGGGCAAGGTCCTAACCATTAGGCCACCACTGTCCACTTTTTTCTTTTAAATGAATATAGTCCTTTAATTACGACAGTTGTTCTCCAAATTTCTGATTCTTTAAAATGTTTTTGTAGTAAAAAAGCATACAAGATGTACATGAAAAATATTGCATATTATCATTTACTTACAAATCCCACAGCCTCTTACTGTACTAATCAAACTAGAGCTGGAAGACATATGTATGACATGAATGTGCTGGACCGGGCTGTTGATTGGCACTGGTTGAACACTGTAAACAGTATAGTTGCATCAAATATTATAAATAAAAGAATGCTTATTCCCTAAATACTGCTGCATTTTTGCATTGTGATATTTTTACATTTACATTTTACATTTTATTCATTTGGCTGACGCTTTTATCCAGAGCGACTTCCAGAACAGAGGAAACAATCAAGCATTAGAGCTGCACAGGGCAACACTGAAGTGGGTAATGCAAGGAAGACCAGCGTTCTCTGTAAACTGTAAAATAAATAACAATATACAACAACTACTTCAATAAATACATACGACAAGTTCAACAATAACTACAGACAGCAACTACTACAATGAATCCAGATGACAAGAGCTACAGTAAACTAACTGGAACATTTCTATCTGGGGGACATTAGGTCGGTTATTAATTACAAATAGTTCGTATGTGACCAATAGGCTTATGTGCTGAGGTGGGTGCGGAACAGTTGAGTCTTGATATGATGATTTCTCAATGCATGGTTGCACCCCTAGTGATTAAAGTGTGAGTATTGTGGCAGCTGACTCAACTCAAGGGTGGAAAACTGCTAAGCATGCAGTGTCTGCGATGTGGCCTTTCAGGCTGCCCCTCTTCAGCAAGTGCTGTAGAGCACCACTTAAAACCCTAACAAACACCACTTCATGGCACACTTACAAAACATCTCATGCTAATCTCACCCAAGGAAAGAGGGCAGGCCAAAGCTCTGCAGTTGTAAAAGCACAACAAAAAGCAGGGGCCCGGGGTGGCTAGAGCCTGCCCTTTTTCCCCTCAGACGGTACAGGTGCCCTTTTCCTCGTTGTATCTAATAACTGTGTTTTATATGTCATCCTTAAAGGCACATTTCACCAAGGTGAGGCTCAGCCTTGGCCTGGGAGTAGAGCTAGCGAGTTAGCTCTGATACCACAAGTTTCACAGGTGCCTCCCTCTGGTGCAGTACTGACTGCAAATTGAGATGTTACCTTAGTAAGTGCTATTTGTCATGGACACATGCCATCACTACAGCGCTGGAGATCCTGACAGTACCCATGCCATCACTACAGCGCTGGAGATCCTGACAGTACCCATGCCATCACTATAGCGCTGGAGATCCTGACAGTACCCATGCCCTCACTAGAGCACTGGAGATCCTGACAGTACCCATGCCCTCACTAGAGCACTGGAGATCCTGACAGTACCCATGCCATCACTACAGCGCTGGAGATCCTGACAGTACCCATGCCATCACTAGAGCACTGGAGATCCTGACAGTACCCATGCCATCACTACAGCGCTGGAGATCCTGACAGTACCCATGCCCTCACTAGAGCACTGGAGATCCTGACAGTACCCATGCCATCACTAGAGCACTGGAAATCCTGACAGTACCCATGCCATCACTAGAGCACTGGAAATCCTGACAGTACCCTTAGCCCTTAGCATTATGATGTGCTGTGCTTCTTCTCTTCAGCTGCCCTCCCCTAAAATCACAGTGCATGGGCCTACTAATCCTGCAGTAGCACAAAATTATGGAGTGAAAGTGACTATTTTTCATTGTGAACACACTCAAGCACCACAACAAAATATGACCTCTGCATTTAACACATGCACACGTGGAGCAGTGGGCAGCTACCAACAGCGCCCTGGGAGCAGCAGTGCAGGACAGTACCTTGCTCAAGGGTACCTCAGTGGTACCAGGGCCGGGACTTGAACCTGTGATCTGTGTTCACAAGGGCAAGGTCCTAACCACTGGGCCACCACTGCCCAACAAGTTGCAGTCAGATTTAACCGATTTAAACAAAAAAATCTTTTAAAAAATCACATATTAAGCAATATAATAGTGAGTAACTCAACATATTTTGGTAACGAATGGGTTTTTAAAGGTTGTTACTGCAACTATGTGTTTCTTAGATCCTGCAAGCATTTATGGCCCCCCTGCAGGCCCATGACTAAGCATTGAGTTTCAAAGCCACATTCGTACATACTATAATTAACGATTTGTTTTATAGCGGAGGTGCTCTGGAATATAGCCATAGATATCTTTGAGAAATCATGTTTTTATAATTTAACAACTTATCTGAACCAAAGCTCTGATAACAGACAGTTAATGAAAGGGCCACAGTATCTCCAAAAAAGTCAAAGATCTCTTAGCAACACCGTTACTCAAAACTGGCATCCAAAATATACACGAAAATATTCCAAATAGTTCAAACGAATACTCAGGGTGAGAAAACAAAATTCTTGTTCATTTTGCTAAAAAAAAATCCCTATGTCTATAACTCAAAGGACACATCTTTTAAATGAGAAACCATATCTCAAGTGTGACGTGTGCTTGAAAGGAGGCAGAGTACTTATGGTAGACGACATGTGAAGAGACATATTCATGCCAGTGCCAGGAGGTGGGAGATGAAGTGAGAACCCAACAGCGTCATTCACAGACAAACTGTCTTCAGGCACAGCGAGGGTTTTACATACAGAGCTTTTCCACTGCAGGGGACTCAGTACTGCTCCATTCCTCACTCAGTTCGTTCTAAACAGCAAGCTCAAGGGCTCACAATGGAAACAATTCAATCTGATGTCATTCCGCAGAACAAATCTTGAGTCTGATGGAGCAACATCATACCACGAGTACAAAATAACACATGAAATGAACATTTGCAAGTTACATGGAATTGAAAAATCATAAGATCTGGACATTACAATCAATCATTACTGTTTACTAGGGCTGACCAGAAAAATTCAAATATCCACTTGTTAATAGGAGTGTAAGTCACACGATTCGATACAATTATTTTA
Organism: Arnoldichthys spilopterus; assembly: GCA_037974385.1. Lineage (NCBI taxonomy): Eukaryota > Metazoa > Chordata > Actinopteri > Characiformes > Lepidarchidae > Arnoldichthys > Arnoldichthys spilopterus. The sequence continues at coordinate 2,280,219 of JBBPDA010000138.1, forward strand.
GCCAAGATTCGATACATTTTCGATACCTTAGAATTTGCAGTGATGCGTTTCGATGCTTTTCAGTTTCATGTGATTCCGCTGATTTGGTTTGACACTGGATTCTGTGGTTAGTATGAAATATGATGAAATTTCACACAATCTGCTACATTTCCATCAACTCACACATGCAGACACTGTGATGTGTCTCGTCCCACGTGTCTCTCGTCTATGTTTGTTTTGGTTCCCATGTGCTTCCCTGCCCCGTGTTCCTTGTGTCTAGCCATGCCACAGCCTGCCTCACAGCTGTGTCTCGTGTCTTGTCACTCCCCTTGTCAAGTGTCTTTAGTTGTGTGCTCTATTTAACCTTGTGTGTTTTCCTTAGTTCTCGTCTGTTTTCTGTGGTACTTAGGTGTTGTCTTTAGCACCTTGCATCCTGTCATGTTTTGTTGTTAGCTGTGTTTTCCATGTCGTTTATATAAAACCTCTTTTTCATCACGTCCTGCCTGCGTCTGCTGCCAATCAACCCACAATCGTTACAGACACAGTATAATGTGAACATTTTATTATTAAAGGTCAAATGCAGCAGTGCAGTCATAAGCAAAAGCAGCTTCTCAGTACAAAACACTGCTCACTGTAAAATTAAATAAAACTAATTGCATAATGAACACACACATTGATTTTTATGTGCCACAACGATACATCATTTTGGTAGAAACATCGTAAAAGATCGATTAGTTTGTACACCCTTATTTGTTATGCTGGTATTCATTTCTCTGTTTAGTAATCAGAAACTTTTTTTTCAATCTTCAAGCCTAAAATAAATGTCATTTACAAAAGGCCTTTAGATAGAAGAGCTATTATTAATATAAGTAAAAACAAATAACAGCAGATTTAGTTAAAAGCATCAAATGTTTATGGCTGGCTTTCATGCCGTCTCACTTCAGAGTGCAACAAATGGCACCACTCTCCACACGGCCACTGAAGCTAAATGATTAGAGATGCCTATGAAATCACACGCGGGAGCACTTCAGATTAGCAGACGATGAAAACTGCTCAGTGCGAAATGTGCGATAAGAGGCTGCTAAACCACAGAGACGACGTCGTAAATATGTAAGTACAGTCATCCTTATCTGAGCACTGCCGTGCATTCGATCCACACAGCCTCCGACTCAGCTCCACCGTGTCACTGCTTCAGGCAGGAAAATGAACTTTTATCTCCTAATGAAATTGTTTTATAGCAAGTTTCCAACTTCACAGCACAAACAGCAGATCTGTTTATTGTGTGAGAAACACAATCACATGCTTTCCCTGCTGTATCAGAGAAAAGCCTCCTCCACACACTTTGTGTTTGCTCAGAGTAGGAGCTGCTCTCCTGTTAACACAAAAAGATCATCGTTCAGTAAATTAATGTTAAAATATACAGTGATGATTGAACTTTCAACTTCCTAGGGTTCAAATTCACCGCAAATTCATTCCTTTCGGAACTTACCCTAACTGGGATTGAGAGGCTGTTTTTAAAGCATATTTCATAATTTGAATATATTCTGAAGCCCAGTATAAAAACTAAAATGAGAAATCTGAATATCTTGGAAATTTAGAGAACACTCTCAGATACCTCCCGGTGATTAATCTATCACCTGGTGTAATTTCCTTAATTATCTGACAAGCCCAATTTATCTGGCAGCCTTCCTAATTACCCTGCAAGATGCCAAGCTGCTCTAAGGTGACTGAAACCCTGTGACAGCAGGTTGTCCAGATGAAGGCCAAAGGGAGAACCCTTTCGGCCATTGCTAGAGACGTTGGTCACGTCTATTCATATTTCTAAAATATTGCAGCTTTACAGTGACACTAATTCATTCAAGTCCCACAAAAATGCTGGGAATCCACATAAGGCAAATGCACAGGATGAGGACAGGATGATCCAGAGATTCCCGGGAATCAGTTCAACAGTGCAGTTGGAATTGCTCATCAGTTCAGCGTTGAACAGGGTGAGGATCCTCTTCGGCATAGAGTGTCTCGCCATTTAAGACGAGTCGAACTGAAAGTCCACTGTGCCGTGACCAAGCCTCTTGTCACCAGAAAGAATGAAATGGCTAGACGTAGGTTTGCTGAGGAGCTTGTTGTGTGGATAGAGAAGAACTGGTCCAAAGTTTACATTATTTGGGTCTAATGAGAAACATTATATTCAGCATTAAACTGGAGAAAACTGACCCCAAAGTACATAAAACAGTCAGATTCATTTAGAGGAGGAAGTGTCATGGTTTGGAGGGTGTTTTCTACAGCAAGAGTTGGGCCTTTTATAGGTCCTGTCCACATTGATGTTTGAATGAAGCGTTTTTCTGAAGGTTTTGGCATCAGGTGAGTGGGGATCAAATGCCGACCATTTTTCTGCTCATTAGAGTGAATCAGACCGGCCACATGTGCTTTCAGGACCTGCGTTCGATCTGCTGCGCATTCGGACGGTGTCAAAAAAACAACACATGCAGCTTTCTCTTGGCGTCAATTTCTGCCGAAACCCTGATGAGTGCAAAGAAACGTCTTCATTGTATTTGCATGCTGTTAGTTTAGTGCTCTGGAGGACTGGAGCCGTCCCATGATTCTTCAGTCAGAGGGGGTACCCAGTAGCAGTGGCGATGTTTTCGCCATATCAGGATTTTTAACCCAAGGAGGTCAAGGGTCAGGTCTATTAAAGACAACTGATCCATATTTCACCAATCCAATAAAGGATGAAGCTCAAACCTCACAGGTTAAAAACACTCTGAACTGATTGATTACTGCCCCCCACAGGTAAACACACAGAACTACAGTCTGGGCTGCAGGTCGGAGTTGAACAGACAAACAAACGTGAACGTAACATTGTACTAAAGTCAAACAAGCAACACTGCATTATGCCTACGTCTCTCAGAGAGCATTCGTTTATCTAATTTGAATGCCTTTGTGGACTAGGCCACAGGGCTACACAGCAGGGTGATTGCAAACGTTTATCAGAACCTCCTTAAACAACATGCGGTTCGTTCCCTGCGAGAATCTCCCAATCAGCCTGCAATTTTCATGCAAGGCACATTCCCACACACTGCAAAATGGGTAAAGCAATTCCTTCCTTGAAGACAACAACACTGAAATAATGAAAGGCCAGACCAGAGTCCAGACATTAACCTGATCCAGAATCTCTGGAAAATCTTTGGCGCCAAAGTTATGGATAGGAAAGAAACTGGAAGAAGAGTGGACCAAGCTCAAACCAGAGCAGTATGAGAAACCAGTAACGGCCTGTGGGCGGAGATGTGCTGAGGTCCTTCAAAGCAATAGCCTCTACCCTTTTCCTAGTAATTATTGAAAACTGTAATCCTCCAAAGAGTTTAGTTGAATGATTACTGTTCTTTAATTTTGATCACTGTGTTTTCCACAAAATAAAGGTTTTTGTTGAAGTGCTTTGAGTATTCTGCAGAACATCTTAGTAGAACATACCCACAGCTAATACTCCTTTACATTTTCTGCTCATATTGTTCTCTGATTTTGATCACCACTTCAGTGTAGCACAGTAAAGAAAGAGTGGTGTGTGATTCAGCTTCACTTACACACAATAGAAAAAACTCATTTTGGAAAGGTCTGTGTTTTGTCGGACAGGAGTGTCTATGCGAAGCCTGTGTGCACTGAAACAGAAGCACCTCTGTTCCATCAGATAGACGAATTAAAAAAGGTTTTAAGGGTGATTTTGTATTGGGAGCCTGTAAAATGCTGTTCAGGCCAGAACTATTGTTTATTCATCCACAAAGTCAGTCACATTCATAGATGTAGGGACTAAAGCAGAGGCAGCATTGGGAAATAGCACTGCTGTATATAAATAATCAATGAAACAGCTCCTGGTGTTCAAAAGAGCTTAGTAAGGGATGTGACAAAACTAATTTTCTTGCTCTGTACTTGACAAACAAACCAGACAGAGTTCCAAGCAGCTTCTGAAATAACTGCCTGTGACCTACCACACCATCCATCACTTCCAATTATGTAATCTGCTCAAAGAAAAAACTCTTAAGTAGTTCCTCTGTGGTAATTATACCCACCCAGCTTTTCCTTTGTTTGAGTCACTCCCTTCAGGAAGTAGACAAAGGTGCATATAAACTAGTAATGAAGGAAAAAACACTTACTCTGAGGCCAACAGGCCCATGACTTAACACTACCCACAAACAAATGTAATATAATGCCATTTTGATTCCCCAACATCTAGAATAAAGTCTTCTGCTGGAGAAGTTGTGCATTTGATAAGATAAGAACTTTATTAATCCCAAGAGACATTCCTGTGCCTTTTACATGCTCAGTGCAACAAGGACAGAAACAGATTGAAAACCAAGCAGAAACACTATAGTTAACCTTATATATATTTAAACATAGGCTTCTATCAAAAAGTCAATATTTCTCTTTATTTTAAAACTCTAAATACATTAACAAACATGTAAAAGTTTAATAAAACTAAAGGATTCTCTTAAACCTCTCAAAGAAATTCATAAAATGTCCTTGAATGTTTGTTAACCACCTGTAACTAGCATGCCTTTTCTAAATGCTGGTGAAAAAGCTCATTGAAAAGGTCTACTAATTAAATACACAGTGGAATCCAGTGGATGTTTGACCATAACTGACCTAAACCAAATGGCAAAACAGCTCTGTTCATCACAAACTTTGATTTTATGCCCTCAGCCCACAAAAGTTCCATATTTATAGTGGCAAAACAGCCAAATTTTAAGTGTATTTTAGTGTACTTATCGTTAAAGGGACACTTCATACTCAGGAAAAAAAATGTAATTAAAACAACCAGAACAGTTTAACATATTAAATCTGAGCAAGTATGTACATTAAGGGTGTGGATATATAAGTATGTGCAGTATATGTACAGTAGGAAAAATGTGCAAAGATGGCGAAAGTGGTGTAGTGATTTATAATAATAATAATAAAATGACAATAATAATATGAGGAAACTGAAGGGAGAAGAGTACATTTTATTACCATACGATAATACCATAATACAAAAAATATTTGCTCTGTGTATGGGAAGCGTATATGTATGAAACCATTAAATAGACCAGGTTCGAAATAAGTCAAGTCAAGTCAAGTTTATTTCTATAGCGCTTTTTACAAGTGACGTTGTTACAAAGCAGCTTTACAGAAACCGGGTCCAAGCCCCCAAAAAGCAAACCAAAGGGCGACAGAGGCAAGGAAAAGCTCCCTAGCTGTAGGAAAACCTTGGGAGGAACCAAGGCTCAGAAGGGGGAACCCATCCCCTCTGGTCGACACCGGACAGCAATAAGAGAAAAGAAGAAAAAAGTAGGAAGAAATAGGAAAAATAACAAACAAATAACAAATAAAATATATCAAGTCAAGTCAAGTCCTGTAGG
>JBBPDA010000138.1:2285681-2309135 GCA_037974385.1 Arnoldichthys spilopterus
AGTACTCTCTCTCTCTCTCTCTCTCTCTCTCTCTCTCTCTATATATATATATATATATATATATATATATATACAGATACACACACACACACACACGCACAGAGGGCAACATGGTGGTGCAGTGGTTAGTGGTTAAAATTCTTCTTTAACCAAGCTTTAGTAGAACAACATTAAGAGTCATGGTCTTGCTGCTTGGTCTCATTTCTCCTGAGATCCAGTTCACTGACAAATATCCGGATGTTTTCCATTAGAATTTACTGGTATAATTAGGAATTCATTGTTCCATCCTCCCTAGCAATTTGTGTGACTACTTATTTGTGGATTTTGTTTTCAACAACTCTTTGGCTGAGGCCCTTAGAAATCTCTTGTGTTTGTGCCATGATCACAAACATGTGATAGATCCATGTTCTTCAAATAAAACAGGGCACGCAGACACACACGATGGGCATCCCATTGACTGAAAACAGGACTCTAATTTCACCTTCATTATAACTTAATATTTTGCCAAACACATGCAATATTCCTACCTTTGTGGAACCTTGCATTTGTTTAGACTCTCCTGTCTTACACACACACTATACTTTCCCATGTGTAAGTGTGGTCTGTGTGAATAGAGTGACGTACTTGAGTTAGCACGTACACTGCATGCAGGCCAGCACTGTGTGAAAATGAAAGCAATTACCTTGTGGAGATGATAAATGAAATGGAAATAAGGATGTGATTATTGGTTTGTATGTAATTTATATTCTATAGCACAAATTGGCCCCATCACAGCCTTTCATAATAGTGCTATGTCAAATTTATATGTAGTAATAATGAGCCGTATAACTGGGCAATTGGTAGGACTACTAAGTTTAATGCCAAACACTATGTTGTTGTGTGGTGTCAATATTGTACCCTTGTCTTCATTCGAGAATGGCCATAGGCTGCCCCTGGATTGGTCCTGATTATCACTAACAGAAAGTCCTATTCAAATCTGTACTGTACATTTTAATGTTTCCCTCCTTGATGTGTTGGTTATTATTTTAAAGCCATTATTTTCATATAATTTTCTTTCCCCTGTGGCCTACTAACAGTGTTTATATTGTTAAATTGTAATGTTCCATAAAAAGGCTCTGGTGAACGTTTCAACATCAGAGAGATTCTGTGCAAAATGATAATTCATGAATGCCCTTTTCTCAGAAAAATGCCCCTCTTGTACAGTGGTAGTCTGGTAGTTAGAGAATTGCCCTTGTGACTGAAAGGTCAAAGGTCCAGGCCCAGGTATCACTGAGGTACCACTAAGGAATGTACCATCCTGCTACACTGCTCTTGGATGCTGTTCATAGCTACTCACTGCTCCATGTGTGATGGCTTAAATGCAGAGGTTCGTTGTGGCGATGCTAGCATAGACAACAGATAAAGCTAATGCATCTAGCAGCTAGCGCATACAAACAGCACTGCTTCACACTCCATTCACTTAAAACCTTGTATCATAACCTACAGTTAACAAGTAAATGGTTATGTAAATGGTGGAAATAATTTTTCCTGCCAATCCATTTTCATAAATATTAGCTTAATAAATATTAGATGGTACAGCTAGCCTGGTTAGTTAATAGCACAGGTGATAATGTAGCTGCAGATAGCATTTATTTCAGGAAAACTCTCATTCCATTGTGTTTGCTGTGAGGGCATTAGAACGAGTAAGAAACCCTTTCAGAAAGGGGACCAGACAACTGATATTTTGTTGAGAAACACCACAAAGTTATTCAGTTATCTGTAACTCAAATCTTAATATTCAGTTCATAAACCCCTAGCAGAAAGAGATTCAGTCTGTCCTCTGTATTTACTCATACTTGTGTGTAATTGTAGATGAACATGCTGCTCTGTCTCCTATTCACTATTTTATGTATGTTGAATTTCTGTTAACAATTCATTCAGGAAAGTCCAGATGTGTTTGGTAGAGAAGACGTGGGGCGGCAGAGGGAATTATTTTTTTGTTTTTACATATTATTTGGAATTTGTTGTAAAGAATTACCTGTTATGCGAAACACATTATTTATCTTGCAAAGGTAAGAATATCATATTATTCATAGTAGTCATACTCATTTACTTCATAACATGGTGAATATGCAAACTGTTATGCATAATTGTACATAGCATATTTGAACATATTATATGGGGGAAATACAAACATGCATAGTTTTCTCACCAACTGTTAATGTTAGACATAAATTATCATTTCTGTTCCTGAACAAAACCCGCACTGTTCTCTACCAAAGCGTTAAATGCACAGAGACGCAGGTCATGACACAATCACCTCTCACACCAACATATCTGTCCCACCCCCAACGGTGACACGAAACCTACGCCCCTACTTTTAGGTATATTGGGAAGAACAGGATGTGGCTCCTAGATTTGGGGATTGAGACAAATGCTCATTATGCCTGCGCTGGTAAAAAAAAATAAATAAATAAAAATACAGGCAATTTAAAATGTCAAAAGTAGAAAAAATTCTGTAAAAAATCAAATAAAATTTTTAGCTAAAAAGAAATGGATAAAAAAAATCAGTGGAACTTCTCTTCAGAGATGAATGCATGTGTAATTCAGTTTAGACCATCATTTAGTGTCTGCTGTGTGTGAGAGTTGTGAAAGAGGGCACAAGCTCAGCCCCTTGCATCATTGCACTTCGATTGCCAGCAGCAACATGTTGGGAACAGCAGGTGGCTTGTGTGAGAACTGGCAGCGTACCATTCAGTAAGACAAAGCAATGATTGCCTGTGATTGATCTGTGAGAATCTACAACAGCGTCTAGAGAGAAGACCATTGTATGAGACGTGTTAAATATGCATACTTTGGCCATGATGAAGGCGAAGACTACTATTTTCTTTATGATTAGTCTAAAAGTACACCACTGATTAAAAAAGCAGCTAATGAAGGCAGCTGTATCAAACATTTCTTTAAGCGTAGGCCTACTGTGACATAAGCTTGTAATAGTGTTACCCTCAATCATTTTTCTTTATTGTTACCTAACATTATAAATAATGTATATGTACATGATGGGACCCAAAATTTAATTGAATTCACTATGACAAATGGTCCTTCACATACAATCTCTTTGAGATGGCTTAGCTAGAAAACAAGTAGAGATGGTTAACAAGATAGGCTTGTAAACATTAGCAATGAAATCACCCCAAAAATGGTCTGAAATCTCGAAAAAATGTCTGAAAACATGAGCCAAATACATAAACCAGATGTGGGACTAAAAATATTAATGCAGACCACTGGCCTAATATATATGTGATGTGTGTGTGTGTGGGGTGTGTGTGTGTCTGTGTGTGTGTGTGTGTGAGGGTGCTCATGACCTTACTTCTTCCCAAGAGAGGAAGCAACATAAGAGGCTCCGGTGACAGCTTGTAGTTCTGCCCACAGTGGACGTGCTCTAATCTACAGTACAACATTCCCAGACTAAGTGGAGCTTCTCTTCCAGCTGGCGTCAGGCAGGTGTCTGAGGGCCAAAGAACTGGAACTCAAGCCAGCTTCTTATGCAGGGGTATGATGCTGCACCATACTCTCTGATAGAGGTTCCTCAGCTGTGCCAAGTATTTTACAAAGGATTTGGGGGTTGCGGGTAAAGAGAGACAAAGAAGGGGGCATCTCTTCCTCTAAAAGATCGCCCCATGCCTGTTTTAGTTCATTTGCATCGTTACAAATAGCTAGATTGGATCAGACAAAGATTTTTTGTAGCCAGTAGCCAGGTTCTATACTCATCACTGAACCCAATTAACATTTTTGTTAAGCAAAGGCTAGTTCATCTGCAAGCCAGCAGAAGCATCATGATGCTCTGGGCATTATTTGACTGGGAAACCTTGGGTCCAGGCATTCAAGTGGATGTTACTTTGATACCTACCTAAGCATTGTTGCAGACCAAGTACACCACAGTATTCCCTAGTGGCAGTGGCCTCTTTCAGAAGGAGCATGCTCCTTGCCACACTGCAGGCATTGTTCAGGCACAGTTTTAGGAACATGACGAAAAGTTCAAGGTGTTGACTTGGCCTTCGAATTCCCTATATCTCAATCAAGCATCTGTGGGATGTGCAGAACACTCTAGTCCAATCCAATGGGGTCCCACCTCTAAACTGCCAGATACCACAGCACATGTTCAGAGGTCTTATGGAGTTCATGCCTCGATGGGCCAGAGCTGTTTTGGCAACACAATAGGGCCCTACACAATATTAAGTGGCTGGGTTTAATGTTATGGCTGACCGGTTGCATGCACAATTATGTAGTAGATGATATAAAACTAGTGCTGCAGTGCCTAAACCCCTCATTACAAAGCTGAAAGACCATCTGAGGGTTAAGTGGTAAAAAACCACAGACACTGGTCTACAGAGATGTGGAAAAATACTGAGTCATTCTCCAACATATTCTCCACAAATGGGGCAGTGTGGCTTACACCAAGAGAGCAGTACACACATTGATTCCACATGAATAAAATATATTACACAGACAAAATGTTTCCCTAAAGAGAGTGAATGAAATATAACAAATGTATAAAACGTATTTCATATTGGTGGAGTTATAGAAGAAAAGCACTGAGAGACTTCAGCTCATTCAGAACGTGACTATTGACCAAAAACAAGAGAAGAGAGTGCATCAGCCCAGTTTTAGCTGCTCTGCACTAGCTTCCTGTAACATTCAGAAGGTTCCTCGCCTTATATTCAAAGCCCTAAATGGGCTCAGACTGAGCTACATCGCCAACTGCCTTGTTAACTGTTTGCCTCAGAGAACTGCATTACAACATCAAGGCCCAAGAAAATCAGGAATGCTGTCTTTATCGGTTACACCCCAAAGGTGTTGAATGAACGCACTAACTAAAGATATCATGGAAGCCTGCTCAGTAAATATTTATAAAATAAATCTTTAAACATATTTCTTCATGTTAACCTTTAACTAGACAATTTTAATTATTTATTATTATTCGTATTTATTTATTATTATTTTAGCTTCTCTGTAACGGATTGTGGGGTTTGGAAGCAGGCGCAGGTGAGTGCTATTTTACAAGCTTTTATTCTAAGAAGTAAACATAAACTATGAGCCAAGTGAACAAAACCAAAACATACAGAACACTAGGAAATAACATACCGCTAATACAATCGGAAGGACTATGGATAAACCAACGGAAGGGTGTTGACATTAGATACAACAACAGGGAGACAGAAAACTGACAAACACTAGGCAAAGCCTAAGATACTAAAGAGTTAACACAAACGAGGGACACCTGACACAGGGAGGAGACGGGAAACGAGGGACAGGTGACGAGGGCGGAGACAAGGCGCGGCTAATTCAAAACAAGACATGGCCAGACAGGACAACACAAACCCTTATATTCTCCCATTTATTTTGATGTTTGGTTCTATTTTATGCCTTACTTCAATGCTTACTTTTACTTATTATTATTTAAATCATGTAATATATTTACTGTTAAGCACTTTAAACTGCATTTTTATTCTATTTTGTTTACACGTTTTATGAATTATTTTATGCACTTTTATGCTGACACTGACTTTCCTAGTTATTTCTCAGTTTTTTTATTTATTTTATGCCTGGCTCTACTGTTTACCTCACTTATTATGTAATCTGTTCACTGTTACGCACTTCAAGCTGCATTTCTTGTTTATTAAGTTTGTGGTTTATTTCATGCCTTTCTTCAAAGCCTACTATACTTTTGTTGCTTGTTTCGTTTTGTAATCTATTCACTGTTAAGCACTTTGAGATGCATTTTATGTATGAAAAGTGCTGTACAAATAAAGCTTTTTCTTCACTCCAGGCTTGAATGCTTGACCTCCATGAAGAGGAGGTCTGCTAACTCTATTATGCTGTGGGAGGGGAAGCATTTTGCATGGTTGGGTCCCTTAGAGGGAAATCAATACAGTTATTCTGAATAATCGCCTTTATTCAATGATGAAAGATTTCTATCCTGATGGGAGTGGTCTCTTCTAGGATGACAAAGTCCCCATGCACAGGCCACCAGGGGTCACTGAATGGTTTGATATTATAATGGCACAAAATGGTGCCGAGATTACGTAAGGAGTACAAAGTAATGCAGTATGAAGAGGAGAGGAAAAGGAGGACTGTGGAGCAAAGCATGAAGCATATAATACTGCCCATTATTTTACACCCATGCCAGCCACTGCACGAGTCTCTGCGCGCCCTTCACTAAACATCCACAGCTATTCTCACTCGAAGCCGCTCTCTGCTTCTCTCTCTCACTCTTATTACCCACATGCCTCAGGCTCATTCACCTCACTGCTCATTTAGATTTTTCTCAGTGACCGTCCAATGAAAAACAGGCAAAATGCTGAGCATATATAGCCGCAAAAGAGCATTTTCTGATGTCTTCTTACACCATTGTAGCAAAGGGATGTGCCATTTCATATTTTTACCGTACACACGTGTGTTTCCGTAATGAGGTTATCAAATTAAATTTTACACCATGGCCTATCTACATCTTATAATGAAGCTGATGTAAGCAAAATAGCTTTTTAACCATTATTACCGCACTTATTACATCATTTTTTCTACCTTTTAGGGGAATCTAGTCTGTTAGCATTGGGTACTTGTTCAGAGAACCTAAACAGAAGACATAAGCCATGTCAGCAGGGCCATAAGACCACTCACCTACAGCAATGGCTACCCAAAACAACAACCCTGATTGCTTATATTTTAGGGGCCAAGGTGCACGGAAAACAATTTCTGCATAATGGACGCCTTCCGTCGGCTAATGAGAAGCAGCCTATTGGGGTTGGTAATGACCGAGTTTCGGACGTCACAGCCGGCCTGTCCGTCTGATCAGATCGGAGCTGTGGGCCCATTTTTATTATCGTTAAGATGGCTCTGTCCCACGAGTTATTACCAGCAACCAGAATATGCATTCAGATATGGATGTAATGTTCTCCATCTCATGGATCACACTAATTTCCTCCCCATACGTGCCAGCTCCGACTGGCCCCTGGGGCAAAAAGAGGAAGCGAGCAAAAATGAACAAAATTGCCTCCTAACAAGCGTGAATACAAACATCACACAATGCGTCTCTGTATTTAATGAACTGGGGTCAGGCTCCCTGCACACGTTTCACAGCCTGCCTCCGAAGGCCAATGCCAGGCAAGCCATATTGGGCTGCCTTCTCCAGGGAAGCATCAGTAGAGGGTGAAATCCAGTGTTTAGTTAATTTGCTCCATCGTACCATAAGCAGCGGACTATAATAGAATGACATCATTATTTACATGTAATTACATAATTGACCAAATATTTACATTTTTACATGATAAATAATGTTTGCATGAGCTTTACAGCCCGTATTGACAGGTCTGAGTTTCCATTTGTTATGACAATATAATATTCAAAAATACATTATGCATATATTATAATGTACATAAATTATTCATTTGACCTGTCAGTGGTTTAAATCCTGAACAGTGTATGATGTATACATACATACACCAATCAGCCATAACATTAACACCACTGAAAGGCAAACAGTGGCACCTATCAAGGGGGTGCGTTATATTCAGCAGCAAGTGAGCAGTCAGTTCTTGAAGTTGATGTGCTGGAAACAGGTAAAATGAGCAAGTGCAAGGGCCTTATTGTGATGGCTAAATAATGGAGTCAGAGCATCTCCAAAACAGCAGGTCTTGTGGAGTGTTCTAGGTGTGCAGTGGTTAGTACCTCCTTACAGGTGGTTCAAGGATGGACAACTGACGAATCAGTGACAGGGTCATGGGCAACCAAGGGTCACTGATGCATCTGGGGAGTGAAGGCTAGCTTCCCTGGTCTGATCCCCAAGAAAGGGAATGCCGACTCTGATAGAAAGGTATCAGAACACACAGTGCACTACAGTCAAAGCTGTTTTGACAGCATGAACGGGACCTACACAATATTAGGCAGGTGGTCTTTATCTTATGGCTGATCGGGGTAAATGTTGACATCACCAAATTTGGTGTGTCTGTTTTTCCTGTTTCCAACACATCAACTTCAAAAACTGACTTCACTTGCTGCCTAATATACCCCACCCTCCTGCCACTGTAATGAAATAACTAGATAGTTGATGTTGATCACTTTACCTGTCAGTGGTGTTAATGTTATGGCTGATCAGTGTGTGTGTGTGTGTGTGTGTGTGATATATATATATATATATATATATATAATTACAATAGGTGGAATTTATTTGTCAGCAAGTGAATAGTCAGTTTTTAAAGCATATGTGTTGGAAGCAGAAAAAATAGGCGAGCTTAAACATCTAAGGGCCAAACTGTGATGGCTAGACCACTGAATCAGAGCATCTCCAAAATGGCTTGGTGGAGTGTCTTGTGGAGTGTTCCAGGTATGCAGTAGTCTGTACCTACCAAAAGTGATCCAAGCAAGGACAAGTGGTGAATCTGTGACATCATCATGGGCACTCAAGGCTCAGTGATGCATGTGGGGAGTGGCACGTGTTCTCATTGGCGATTTAGTGATGGTTCTGCCTCCAGGTTGATGAAGGCTGATATGACATGAATCGATGGGGGTGAACCACTGTAGGCCAAATAGGCAGATATATGCAAATGTGTTGGCCTTTGTGCCAAAAAAAATGATGAACAGCCAGTTTTTGCTGCTTAATTTCCATATATGGACTGGGTCTCCTTAAACGAAAATAAGAAGAGCCCTTTTAAGTCATACGTGTCTACAGCTTGATAGGACCCTATGCCAAAGTCCTTCTGGCAGTCTGGCTCTGGCCTTTAGGGCATTATATAACATCAGCCCCACTGTCAGCCCCACCAGCACACTGGCCATTTCTCATCGCTTCAGGAAACTCTGCCCTTTCTCTGCATTGTGGAAAAGTTCCCGAGAACTGGGATGTACACTTCCACTGGGTTTACACAAACCCACACACACACTGGCCACACACAGAGACCAGGCCGCTTACCCCATGAGAAAGTATTCTTAGAGCAGGAGGACTGCAGGTCACGTCTGAAAGCAGACCCTCCATGGACCAGATATAGCAGCAGACGTAGCAGAAACACATCTGGACCTCTGAGCCCCTTCTACTCACATCAACTCAGCAGACAATACACACCAAAAGGATGCTTTGCTTGTCGGCCTGACAACTTTACGGCAAATTGATAAAAGAGGGGTGCAAAAGTTTGGGTGCTTCTGGTCAAATAAAGTTATATTTGTTTTTCTTGAAGTTAGATGTCAGATTAGGCCTTGGTCTCTTTGTTTTCTTGATTTACATGTTTTCTGTCTTTATGTTTCTATAGTCAAGTGACATCAATTGTTTATCTAACCATGTGTTCCCCCTGTTGTCCCCCACCTTAACCCTGCCCCTGGACTATCACCAGTTGTGTGTAGTTCATGTCTCCTCCCATCAGGTTTTTCATGTTCGGTTAAGTATTAAGGCTCTTGTGCTTGGTCTGGTCATTGTCTGGTCTCTGTTATCTACACCCCTGTTGTGTCCATGCTGTGTCTAGGTCACGTAAGTTCTCTCTACTTTGCTTTTCTTAGAAATAAATTTGGTAAACTGCAAACGCTCACACCCATTTCCTGCAAAATGTTGGCAATGGGTACACATCCTCTGTACACTTTAATGCCCAGTGACTGTTTATAATATGAATTTAACAATCTGGAGAAAACCTGAAACTTCAAATGCAGAGAGTGGTGCAGCGGTTAGTGCTGTCACCTCACAGCAAGAAGGTCCTGGGTTTGATCCCTAGGTCGGCCACTGGTGCCTTTTCTGTGGGTAGTTTACAAGCTCTCCCCAGGTTTGAGTGGGTTTCCTGCAGGTGCTCTGGTTTGCCAAAAGCTTGTACTGTAGTTTAGGTTGCTTGTTTGACTCTAAATTGCCTGTATGTGTGAATGGGTGTCTGTCTGCATGTTGCCCTGCAATGGGTTGGTCTACTGTCCTTGATGAACCTCGCCTTGGGCCCATAGTCAGCTGAGATTAGTTCTAGTCTCTCCGCGACCCCAAAATAGATCGAAATGGTTTGGAGAATGAATGTATGAATTATTAAGAGAACAGTTTGGTGGAAAAGCAAATGTGTTTTCCTCTTACCCCAGAGGTAGTCAGCCAAGACATGTTGGAGTCCAGATTTTGCATCTTTAGTTTATAATTGGCACTATGAAGCTAACAAACACTAGAACTCAAAGGTCAGCCAAGAAGCCAAAACCATTTGTATAAAAAACATCCACCGAATTGTCTCTCAGTCTCCTAAAACCATTATGCTGTAGTTATCAGAGGTTGTCTGAAATGACTGAAAAGTCTATATTATTTTTTATATTTTTTTTTATTTGTCCTAAACCACACCGACAAGTCTCTGCCACCTTACTGAAGATCTGGATACAGTTTGAGTGAGTCAAGAGAAGTTTTGATGATGATGATTCTTATAGAAAATATTTGGGCTAACTGGGTGACTATTGAATTCTAATGTTTGTTAGCAACATTAGCCTCACAGATCAAATTTTGAACCGAACAAGGAATATTTGGACACTAAACTTGTCTTGGCAACTCTGGGGCGACTGGACAATACTGTAAAACAAGTTTTCAAAAATCAATTGCTTTAAGGTGAATCTAACCGTGAGTGAGGGGTATGAAGTAAAAGTAGCTTTTTGTCATTGTGAACACACCCCATCACACAAAGTCCACCACAATGAAATGTGACCTCTACTTTTAACCCACATGTGGAGCAGTGGGCAGCTATTAATAGCACCCAGGGAGCAGTGTAGTGGCACCTTGGCCAGGACTTGGACCTGGGGGCCCCGATCACAGGGGCAGGTCCCTAACAACTAAACCACCACTGCCTAAACCACTAGGCTACCACTTACAGTGCTGTGTAAGTAGTGGTTGAGACTGCACTGTGAATAGTTACACTGGATATGCTTGACAGGAAGTGCATAAGTCCACATTGTTTGGGGTTTTTTTTTTTTTGGCTTGTGAGGGTTTGGCATCTGCTTTTGTTAAGATAATTGTTGCAGAGGTTATTAATACATAACTATGTGATTTGCCAAAGTAGAAAAATCTGCATGCTGTTTAATCCACACATCATGGCCGGGCTTTTGAATAAACTGTGGACAGAAGAAGATCCGTGATGACAGTGAGATAAACACACCTCCGGGCGACTAGGTAAGTAATAATAAGTTTCAAAATAAAAGTGTACTAAAAATGACAGACTGACGTGAGAGTGAAAGACAGGAGGAGAAACAGGAGGTAAAATGGTTGAAGTGAGAGAAAAATAGATGTGCAGAGCACATGTGATTGACAGGTAACCTTCAGGGACTGAGCTACAATTTCATTTGGGTTTCCATTAGCAGCAAACCGATCCATCAAACGACAATGAGGACAACAACAACAACAAAAACAACAAAAAGACATTACCTTTTTTGTAACAATAGATCATTAGGGACGAGTCTGAAGTTTAGCTTTTTAGAATCATAATTGTAATGAAACAGATGCCACATGTTGCTGTTAAATGGGATTGTCATACTTTCCAAAAACAACTTACTTATTCATTTTAGTTTCAATAAGGATTTGCTTCATTTACTTGTGTTTTTTGTTTTTTTTATTTTTATGGAATTGATAAAGTATTCTTTAATTTATTATTTTTATAATTACACTAGCAATATATAATTTATTATTGTTGTTGTAGTATTATTTTTTATATTATTGATCATGATAATAAAGTATTATTTAGTTTTATTATTTTTAATATTATACTATCTATACTTTATTGTTGTTGTTGTTGTATTAATTTTATTCATTTATTTAATATATATTATTTTAACATTACACTGACTATACATTACTATATCATGTTATATCCGTTTAAGCCACATGACCTTTTTTGCTGAGGTCACCATGTTGACAACCTAGTCTGACAGCAGGCAATGGTAATCAGTCACCTCAGAAGAAAATTGACATTCTTGATAGATGTTATTTCTTTCATTCCCACTACACTGTATATTCCCTAAAGGATACATTGATGTAATTTACAGCTGAACGTTGCCTTTAATTTTGGCTGTTGTCCGCCACAGCCACGCCTTACAGAAAGCATTTATCTTTAGGTCATCTCTTCCTTTTTTGTGCAGACATTCAAATACGTCACCCCCTAAACTTAACACACACTCAAGGGATGAGCCTGCCAGAACTCCCACAAACATTTGGCCCAGGCAGCAATGCACCATTCTTTAAAATGCACAACGTGTTGTATATAAACTAATCACATCTGATAACTTTATGCACCATGGTGGAGCTGAACATGCTACAATACTGTCTTACACATCATACACCGATCAGCCACAACATTAACACCACCTGCCTAATTCTGAGTGTGTCCCTCCTGCTGCTGAAACAGCTCTGACTGTGGTGCACTGTGTGTTCTGACCCCTTTCTACTGGAGTCAGCATCACTTTTTACACCACAGTAGCTCTTCTGTGGGACCAGACCAGACAAACTAGCCTTCACTCCCCACATGCATCAGTGAGCCTTGGGTCCCCATTACCTCTCACTGATTCGCTGGTTGTCTTTCCTTAGATTACTTTTGACTCCAACTACTGCACACCTGGAACATTACAAAATACATGTCTAGCCATCGCAAGAAGACCCTTGTTAAAGTGGCTGAGATCTTTACGCTCACCCAAGGACTGACTGTACACTTGCTGCCTAATATATCCCACCTCCCTGGCAGGTGCCACTGTAATGAAATAACTAGAGTGAATGTCATTCGCTTCACCTGCCAGTTGTGTTTGTTATGGCTGATCAGTGTATGCTACTTAAATCAAACTTCTGTGTTTAAGCCAAATAACAGGAGCATTAAACCTTAAAACTTAACTCCATTCATGGAACCTTTTTCTCTTTCCTGTAATGTTAATATTATGGAGATACAAGGTTTTGGCCAGACAGCGACAGTATGAAAGGTCCTATACATGTAAAATTACCAGTAACTGTAGGGTTTATAAGGCTACATGGCATGTACATTAGCCCTTTATGGAAGCTGATATTAAGCTATAGAACCTTTAATAAAGGCTTATTATAGCACATGTCCACTGGCTGGGGTGAAACAGATGAAAGCAGCCTTTAGGAAATGATGCTTGTTGGAATAAACATTTATAAACGTTAATGTAGGTTTAGGTCGGTTTTCAAAAGTCTTTATTTTTATTGTTAGGGATGGAGCTGAGACAAGGGGGACTGTATTGTCAGCATGGAGAGAAAGTCCAATTCCAAAATAATGCTGATGTAGATCTTTACGCTCATATCTCGCCTTATCCCTCAAACACAAGCAGTAGCAGAATGCAGGGACACTTCTGGAGGTTAAAGAAAAATCCGAAATATGGCGATGACATCAGTTCGGTGCCAGTTAGCATGACAAAAGTTGAGTCTCCAGGCCCCTCACTGCTCCTCACCAGCTATCAATCATTGTTAGCTACATCTGTGTTTTTGTGTTTTGCATTACAGTGCAGTTTAGGCCAGTCTGTGAAAACTGCCTGCACGCTTTTCTGCATGTATCTATTCCTGACTCCCTCAAGTCTATCGGATGCTGGTTAAAAAGACTGATGTACCTTGGCTGAATGTTGCGGAGTACAATTCATGCCCAAATCGAGTAATTTAACAGAGCTTTGTTGCTTGTTCATCCATGAGGTTCCCATTAGGCATTTTCCTTTTTGAGCAATGGTGTTTGCTCAAAGGAAAATGCTTTGCCATATTGGTATAACAAATTTACTTTAGAGCACACACACTTGCAGGCGCTCTGCACAGTACATTCAGTACTGTAGTAGTTGTATTTGTTCTTCACTTTCTCCTTTGATAAATAATGTATCACCAAGATCCAGGGTATACACTCACTGGCCACTTTATTAGAAACCCCTAACTTTGTGACTCCACTCTGCAGATGTAGTTAGAGACTACAGACCAACTGATGCACAATTTTGTGCGTAGGTATTATACAACAGAGCCAATCTCTGCTGGACATTCTTGGGCGGTAGACCGCTCTCAGACTATGATGCTTCTGGATAAATTTGGTAGTTCCTCTCCTCAAACACACTCACTAAGCCTGGTAGTTAACAGGTGACTTAAACCAGGTGTGTATGAGAGGGGAAATCACCAAACTGTGTTGGACACCAGCCTTCCAAATATATATATATATATATTGGCACCACTGCTATACCTAAGAAAAGTGCCGTTCCACACATTTCCCCTTAGTGCTTACTGATACTGTAGCCTGGTTCTCTACACTAGCAGAAACACCAGTTTGTCACAGTTGTTAAAATGTATCATTTAAATTTAATTTTTCATTTCTTGCCTTCGTTAAAAATTTGATACTACATAACAGTAAAATGTTTATACACTTGATAATCCGACTTTCTCATTTTGATGAAGAAATGCCATGTGAGTGAAGACCGCTGTAGCTTAGTGACAAGTTTCTGTGGCTACAGTATTAAGGTAGACTTATTTCCCACTGCCATATCCTTCCCTCCAGATGTGGATGCTAAAAGTCCCTAATAGCTCATCAACAGTGCTCCTGTGATCATTTGACAATGAAACTGAGCAGAATATGAAATACCAGGCCTGCATAAGTTTGTTCATTTGTGTTACTCTTACTACAACATGAGCGAGTCAAAAATCCTGTTAGCAGGTGTTTGCCTATTAGCATCTGCATTAGCAGTGGGCGGTGTAGCAGTTAGTGAGTTGCCCCTGTGATCAAAAGGTTGCCAGTTCAAATCGCAGACCGGTGCGTTGGTTTTCATAGCATCATAAACAGTTAGTTCAAAATTTTTTTGAGCATAGTTTCCATAAATAGCTCAATCTATCGCTGTCACATCATCTTGCATGTATTTTTGTATTTTCAGATTACAAATCACTTGCATCTTAATAAAATACAAGTATTTAAAGCATTTAAATGAGTAATACAGTATTTGTAATTTGCAAGAATATTTTCTGATGTCTTTTGATGTAGCGATGTGGTACTGCAAGTCAGTCTGCTACTATTACCACTGTGGTCACTCTATTGTCCAGTGAAAGTGGACCACAACAGTACAGTGGGAGAAAGGAAGTGCATAGAGAACATTATTCTGGCTCATCCTCAGCCTCACTTCATCATTCAGTTCAGCTTTGATATCGAGCCAGAACAGAGCTGCACCTTTAACCTGCATAATACAGCTAGAGAAAAACAGACGCCGCAGAGACTTCATGCAGCAACCACTTTTTATTGCACAGACGCTACAGGGCAAGAGTCAACAGGGTTAATGGAGCTTCCTGAGAGCAGGGCTGGGCTGCACTGGCCACACTTCTGTCCAACGAAAGTTTTCCAACCAGAGGTCATGTTTTTCGTGACCGAGTCAAAAGGGAGTTTACAGCACATGAGAATCCCTGCTGTGACTAGTGCCATTCGTTTAAAGCGTGTTAATGATAAAATACATCATCTGCTTATACGATATTCAGATTCATCCCCATGGTTAACGGACACTACACAAACTTGTGTCGTACGGATTCCAACCTCTCCCAGAGCAGCGCTTTCTTTACAGCCTGCTTTCTGATTGCGTTAATATGCCTGTTGTTGATATGGTCGACTTTATGCCTCAGGGTGATCCAATCAGAGATGCACAAGATGAACCTCCAGCAACTTAAAAGGTAAAGCTCTCACCTCTCGAACAGAAAAACAGAAAAGAACAGAAAATTTATACGAAGCGATCAGCCAGAATATTAACACCACTGACAAGTGAATAACACTATTTATCTAGTTATTTCATTACAATGGGGGGGGTATATTAGGCAGCAAGTGAACAGTCAGTTCTTGAAGGAAAAATGGGCAAATATCTAGATCAGAGCCACTTTTACATGACTTATTGTGATTTAGTTGAGTTAGACCATCTCCAAAATGGCCAGTCCTGTACCGTGTTCCAGGTATGTAGTAGTTAGTACCTACCAAAAGTGATTCAAGGAAGCACAACTGGTGACTTGGCATCAGGGTCATGGGCACCCAAGGCTCATTAAGGCATGTGGGGAGTGAAGGCTAGGTCCCACTAAAGAGCTACTGTGGTTTAAAAAGTGATGCTGATAGAAAGGGGTCAGAACACACAGTGCACCACAGTCAGAGTTGTTTCAGCAGCACGAGGGACCTACTCAATATTAGGCAGGTGGTGTTTTATGGCCGATCAGTGCACATAACCAGTTGGAGTAGTCCTGCATGTTATGTTGATTTTCTAAGCAAAGATAAATACAAATATGTATATATGTTGAGGATTAGACTTTTTCCCCCAATGTTAAATTCAGCAAATAAACTATAATTGTGCCATAAAATGTAGAAAAGTCTGTTCTGAAATTTGAGATTTGGGCTGCTGCCTATACCAGCAATCATGGTGTGAAAGGTGGTGAAACACCCTGGATGGGTTGAGAGTCCAATGCAGTGCTGATATTCAAAAACACACTCACAAACACACCTAGGAGCAGTTTAGCACCTCCAGTTCATTTGACGTACACGTATTTGGACTGTGGGATGGAAGTAGAGCTCAGGGCAGAAACCCAAGAAGAAATGGGGAGAACATACAAAGTGCGCCCAAAAAAACCCAGATTGTCGCAGTGTGAGGCAACAGCACTAACCACATTGACATCTATCGCCTAATGAGCATGATTAAGCACAAAAAAGGAAAAAAGAATAAAAAACAGAACTAGAACTAGAGGCAAATGGGCAAAGCTAAAGCAACAAAGAGAAAACCACAGTGTGCAACAAAAGCCAGAACTACAGAGAACAGCATCAATGCACTGTAGGGCTAAGAAGCAAACAGGCTACAGGGGCAAGAGCAGGAGGGAGAAATATCAGTCATCTTGTAGCTTGGCGTTTGTGTATCCAGGCCACACAAGACGCAGCCTGTGGTGTAATATCTTAACTCAGCATGGCTGTGATGAAGACAACAGTGAGCGTGCATAATGTGCAGTTTCTTTTGTACCTCTCCACATCTTTAGGTAATGTTTTCCTGGTGGGAAAAAGTGTGTTGGATAAAGATGAAATGAAGAGGGTGAGGACATTTCAATATACTGTGGGTCTAGATGAATGGAGGAGAGGCCAAACCATGGAGAAACACTTCAAGGAAGAACAAACAAATAGAACAATATTGATGAGGCTCTTGCAGGGTTGTGATCCATCCTTGTCATAGAACCAAAGTACAGCTCTGCCTTTTAAGGCACTTTTGCACCGGACAGTGTAGTCAAAACCCAGACTTATTCATACTTTGGTCAAGCATCCATGTCCGTTCCACCCAACAGAACCCCTCAGTAAAAATAGGGGTTCTCAGAAGGTCGGGTGGTCGGATGATTTTTCAGGCATGAATCGGATAAGTTTGTTCCAGTGTCAGAAGTAAACACAAACGGGAGCAAGAACAGAGAAGCTTGTTGGGATTCTACCTGGTTGCTGTTTATCTGACTCAAGTGACAATTATGCTGGACCAATTAATGCCCTGCACTACTTCTAGCATCACCCAATACATTCCAGCTTAGTTTGTTTGGTACCCAGTCCGCAGGTAATCAAGTTTTTTACTCAGGGATAGTTTTTGTTACTTGGCAGTGCAAAATGCATGATCTTGTATTTGGAACTATACCATACTACACTGCTTACTGAGTCTCGTGGTGGTCTTCTTCCAAGCAATGTGCTTGGATTATTACACGTTTTCCAAAAGGACAGATTTTGTGGTTAGTGGTTAGGACACTGCCTTTGAGACCTGAAGGTCGCAGGTTCAAGTCCTGGCCCAGGCACCACTGAGGTAACCTTAAGCAAGATACCGTCCCACTTAACTGCTCCCTGGGCACTGTTGAAAGCTGCCTGCTGCTCCACATGTGATGGGTTAAATGCAGAGGTTGCATTTTGTTGTGGCGCTTGAGGGTTTTCACAATGACAAATAGTCACTTTCACTTCACTAGGTGGCACTACTCCAAAACTAATTTTTACCATATTGACCATACCTTCAACGGTTCTTGTGTGTGTGTTTTAATAATCCAGCCTGTGCGCCCCTCATTCACAATGCAGCATCTCCCACCACTTTCAGACTCAGTAACTGAAATGCCCATTGCACCAAATGTTTTTGGGTAGATAAAAAGGGTAATTAATTTTAAAAAACTGCACACTTAACATTATGCCTGTACACCTGCTTAGACTGAAGAAGTGGCTACCAATAGAGAAGACCACTATAATCAATTTAGTAAGGACACAAAGGTGGCATGGCTACAACAAAAAGCTGAATTATCAGAGTTTAAACTCTTAAAACCACTCAGACAATGGCAATGCCAAGCTGCTCCCCAAGCACAATTAATTACACACAGCACGACGTCCAAAATTCACTTTCGAACCCTCAAGACTGTGTGTGAAACTGAGAAACCTCTTGTTCTCAAGTAACAGCAAGACCGAGTGTTCCAAGCCATCGAAATATGGTTTAACACCTGGGTGCCCAGTGTGGTCCTGGAGGATTAGACTCCAAGAAAGTTCAGTCTGTTCAACTCATGGGGATTAGGAAGTATGTACAAACAGGGAAATTACCTTACTGTGCTGGAAGTCCGGACCTTCAGAACCAGAGCTGAGGTCATTTAAAGGACCCATGTTGTTGAAAACATATTCCTCTCGTTCATTTTCCATTATTGACTCCCCAGTTTATATATGGAAACTAAGCTGCAAACATCACATTTTAAATTAAGAGTTTTTGTGAGGTCACAAAAAAAAAAAAAAAAGTATTAGGCCCTCCCATGCACAGCGAAGTTATGAGTGTGTCAGGCCGGATTGATTTTGGAATTGAAAGCTTTTTGATAATTACTCTTGCAGTAAGTACTGAAAAACAACTGAACCATTGAAAAAAATTAAAAAATTAAAAAATCACAACACTATTGTCACCGTCATGACAAAACTTTCCAGGAGAGGGAAAAACAATGATAGAGTTAGTGTCATTTCTTGTCATTTTCCAGCTATGCTTTGCAAAGCCTTCAAACAATGCAAATGTCTGCAACACTATGCAGCTTCTAAGCCCAGGTGGTGAACAGGTAGGAACCTCTCATACCTTTAATAAAACAGGATGGATCAAATGCACAGATCACATTGTGGTGCACTGTGTGTGTGAAAAAATCACTCACTTCACAAGTGAACACTAACACAGTAGGCCCTTAAATTATGCCCCAAGAACCAAACGGCTGCACACCTGATTAAACAATGACTAAATCAACCAAGCCTTGCAGTAGGAGAATATGGGATTCTGGTCAAAGGCAGGACCAAAAGCTTGGACACATGGATAAGGTTACAGACTACTCCCAAACGTTAAAGAAAGTCATTCTTAGCCCCTCCCTCCACTGAACGGTGCAACACTGCCCCCTGCTGGTGAGTCTGATACATTTTGGTAAACTGGATTCCTTTGAAGGCACAAAACCACACAAAAAGGGAAAACCTTTACAGACTCACTCACCCTGCTTGTGCATTGCATTTGCAGCTGTTCATCTTTCTTTGATGCCAAGAGACAAGAGCTGAAGACTGAGCTTGTTAGTCCATCATATAGCTTTATATAGTGTTATGGCTGTTACACGATGGATCATAGAACAAAAAGTACCATGATAAGATTAAAGGTAAACTCCAGCATTGTTCAAACTGCCACTGGAAATGAACAGAAGACCCACAGACTCAAAAAGACCCTTCTGACAGAAGCCAAAGCACCTGCCCACTGGCTTGAGTGTGTTCTGAATAAATGTTTTCTACTCTTTTCTACGTACATGGAAGAGCACTGTAACTGACCATGTGTCATTGACGTGGAAGGCAGAAAAAAACTTTTGCCTTTAAACAAAGTACGTAGGCAAAGTTCAGTCCAAAAGGCAGTTCAGCAACGTGGCACTGTATTAGTGGCACAGTTAGGTATAACACTCAGTGGTCGCTGACAATACTAGGGTCTGTCGCTTACCCTAAATCGATATTTTTTTCCTTCATGGACATGGCTTTGAGTCTTAATCCATGATTTGGTCTCAGTGTGGTACATGCTTCAGGGGTGCAGTTCTTGAGGCCCTGGGCCATTGGCGGAAAACAGAAGCAGAGATTGATTGTTGCTGGGCTCACGTTGAAGTGATGACTCTGATGCCAAAGTACAAGCGCAGCTGCTCCAGAAAGATGAAAGTTAGCACAGTGTGTGGGATCAGACGAATCCCAGCTGGAACAAGGCCCTACAGTTGTGAAGGAGGTGGAGAGAGAAAGGCAGAGAAGAAAGCAAACTTACGAACCCCTTCAAGCCTGTTATTTCTTAATTTCTAAAGCGCTGCAGGTATGACTTGAAATATAATTGATGGACAGAGCCAAGTACATCGAAAGAGGAAAAAAACATTGAGTGGTGAGGTCACAGAGAAAGTGGGCAATGGGCTACTTCCTGAACTAACAAACACTTTGGAAAGGTGTGACAGGCTACTTTGAAACATGTGGAAATGGGTTTTCACCTTGTAGAAACCTTTGGGCCCAAGTTTGGCAGTGTCCCTCAGGCAATGAATCACCCCCTGGCAGGCAAACAAAAGCGTCATATGTGAACAGTGAATCTACCAGCATTTTGAAATTACCAACAATAATACAAGAGTAAAAGTGGCCAGGCTAACTCTGCATTTTCTGTCTTTCAACAGTGGGTCAAATGGTGGATCATACACAAGGACAAATCACAGAGTCAACTAAGTATCTAAAACTGGGTTAAGAGAAAGGGATGTTACCCTTTGTCATAAGACAAATTAACTGCTGTTGCACTTGCAGTGTTGTGAAACAGTCACTTGGTTCAGGCACATTTTCCAAGTTACACTTGTTTTGCTAGATGGACCTTTTACCATTAACCAAGTCTTGACACTGCCACCCAGTGTTTACGCATAGGACCAGCTGTTATTTGGCTGAATGACGTTGATTTAACTACCTAATTACTAAGACTTTTCTGGGTTGATGTGGTTATGTAAGAGCAGGGATAACACTAAAACAGGCAGGTCCAAGGTTACGAACCACTGTTGCTTCATCTTAAGAGCAGCTATTGTGACTTGAATATGTCAGAACACAAACTGCACCATAGTCAGAGCTGTTTCAGGGACCTACTGCATTTTAGGCAGGTGGTCATAATGTTACAGCTAATCAGTGTAAATTTTTTTGCTAAGCTGGCCTCAGCTCCCCCTTAATTTCTTTATATTTTAAGACCGAATTGCCTACTAAAGATCAATTTTAAGGCCTTGGCAGAAGCAATCTTACCCCATACTCTCCTTTGGAGTTCATCAGCCTGGTCTTTACCACATCCATTGGCTGACACAGGATAGTGGCACAGCCTCCCTGTTCAAATGAGCATTTCACGTGTTGGAAAATGTTTTGTATTTAAGGGACATAGTTAAATATACTGCTTTAATCACTACTGGAAACTCGCTCTTCTTGTATTTACTTCAATTTTAGCACTACGGCAGGTAAATCTAACTCCAGAAGAGCACTAGACTCGAGAGCAAGAGATGGCAGACATAAGGCAAAACAGACTCACGGCAATAAAGCTGGCAATGAAGTGAGTGGCAATGTTGTCAGTGAAGATGCCAGTCCCCAGCACTAGCTGCTTGGCTTGATCATAGCAGGAAAGCTAGAAAAGACACCATAGATCTAAAATTTGATGTCTAAACATTTTAAAACTGCAATAAATGATTAAATATTGACCATACCTGTCCTACACTGACCAGAGCACCCCTGCTGGATGCCATTGAGGCTCCGGAGAACAGTTTCCTTATTCCCTCTACAACATAAGACACTTGCATGTCAAGAATGGACTTTCTTGGATTTCTTCAAGTCAGTCAATTCACAAAAAAATGCTGGAAAAAGCCACAAACATTTCTCAATGTTTTTCTTAAAATTTCAATCTCAACTGAAAATGGAATTGAACAGCAATGTTGTGTGTGTCATAGGCAACATGCCACCAGCCAATTTTTATGTGGGATGTAACACTAACCTTCTCTCCAGACACGATAGACTCCATCAAGAACATGTGCATAACTGTAAAACAGACGTGAGACTCAGACACAGCCATAACACTGCACATTTTTCACTGCTGATATGGGCTTAGCAGGCACTTGCTTCAGATAGCAGGGAAAACAAATCAGGCTTTCCAGGATTAAACTTAGACACCACTGATTAAAATAATTATTTTTAAAATTGCGAATTAAAAAATTAATTGTAATGACGACCTCTTTTCATACTCACTTTCTCCTAAGTTCTGGTGGCAACTTCACATCATTCTGCATTCTGTTCAAACAGGGGAAAAAGCAACTTTTACAGAGCAAACAGATTGTCATTTTCAGTCAAGAGGGGGAAAAAAAAAAAAAACTCACCGAACATTCACCATGTCTGCAGGAGTCCCGATGAAGCCCCCTGTAAGCCCTACAGACAAATTATTGGCACTGGGTGAATTCGCCAAGGAGTTAACTAATGGTTGATTGGATGGCCATAATATTCACTTTAAATAAATGCCACAGCTTATATATTACATTATGCACTGACAAACCAAAACATTCTAATCACTTAGAGAAAAAGCAAATGATATTGATTATCTTGTTACTACTGCACAAGTCAAAGCCTGGGGAATATTAGAGATTATATTAGAGTTAACATGAAACTGACCGGCTTAAAGACCTGAAGGACTAAATCATAACAGCCGAGGCTAAATCTGAAATTGCAAGGCTTGTGGGGTGGTCCCAGTGAGCACTGTTGAGTACATACTGATAGTAGTTGGTAGGAGGGATAAACTGACAACAAATGACTGGGCACCAGAATCATAAATGGTCCAAACCAAAAGAAGGGCTACTGTACAAGTCATCAAAATTTTGAATGCTATGTATGGAAGGAAGGTGTCACGACACAAAGTGCATGGTACAACGCTGAGAATACTGGCTTTTAGCCATAGAGCAGCCAGAGAGCCCATGCCAACCCATTTTCAAAGCTAAAAGGCCCTTTAATGAGCACACTAACGTCAGAATGGGTCAGGACAGGGTACACACATCAGTGTATTTTTGCCTGACACATGTCCGAACTGTATCCGTGTGCATATACTTGCTCATGCTGTGTTCATTCTGACTGCTACTGTGTCTACACTGTACACTGGCTTCACACTAGATGTTGGAACATTGCTGTGGGACTGGATGGAATTCAGAGAATTAATGAGCTCTGGTACTAATGTATGATCATTAGTTCTGGATTACAAACTCCAAGTCATTCCAAAGGTATTAGATGGAGCTCCATCACTCCAGCGAATGCAGTCCCACACCACAATTCATGGAGGCTTTACAACCCTTGGCATGGGGTACTGCATGACTCAAATGAGGCACTAATCAGAAGTGGTGTCTGGATGTCTTTTGGAGGTCAGAATCACACCATAAAGTAATTTTAAAAGTTTTATTTAACAGAGAGAGAGAGAGAGAGAGAGAGAGAGAGAGAGAGAGAGAGA
>JBBPDA010000138.1:2311504-2324289 GCA_037974385.1 Arnoldichthys spilopterus
TCAAAATGACCTAAAGTTTTGGTCAAAGAGTCCTAGAGTTTTAAGCAACCTTGGGCCTGAGTGTCCGAATTTAGGCCGAACACAACAATACATATACACACAGTTTATAATTTTGTAAGTTATATAAAAAATTCAATATGTTCAATATGTTGTACAAGCCACTAAAATTCTGCTTTCACTTTAAGAGCCCATTTACAAAAAAAGAAAACTATCACAAATTCATAGCATGGGAAATTATTTAATGACTGCTTGCATTTTGCCATTCACCACTTGATATTTTTGACATTAGCTTTAGCAAATATACATTGGGCAAATTTGTTAATAGTCACTAAAATGGATGTAAAGTAACTGAGGGTGGGTTCTTTGGTTTGTATGAAGTGTTGCATATTAAATATTACAATTAAGAGAGGCAGAAACCTCTGAGGTCAAAGTTAAAGAATTTTCCTTGGGGGCAGTTATGGGGTTAAGTGCCTTGCCCAAGTGCACTTCAGCCATGAATGTGGGAGGGGGAAAGCACTGTTAACTCACTCACCCCTCCCATATTTTGTCTGCAGACCCAGAGATTAAACCCTGAAACCATTAGGCCACAGCTGCCCCCATGATAGCAATATTCACCAAATGTAGGCACTGCACTTTGCATGCAAGTGTGCATACCTCCAAACGAAGCCAGTAAGACTTTCTGGTAAAAGGGCATGGGCACTTGTTTCCGCTCAGCCACCATGTCTCGCACAGTCTCATAAATGGCAAAACGGGTCATCGAGTAGGTTAGCTGGAGGACCAAGGAAAAAAAAACAGCATGTTTCATGTTAATGGCTTTGGTGGAAAAGGATGAGAACCTGCAAGGAACTGCACAGGGGAGCAACAAGTCAGCCTAGTGCCACAGAAAATATAGAGAAAATCAAATACTAGGAATGCCCTCCCCTCGTGTTCAAGTACTCCCTGACTCAGGAGGAAAACCACAGATTTAGTTCAGCATCACTCATCTCTCAAAGTCAAGGCTGCAGATGAGGTAGGCATTGGTTACCGCTGGTATGTGAAGGCTCCTCGTAGCTGCTTACTCACATACAATCAAGGTGGCCTTAGTAGGTGCCAACACATAATGGCCTACTCACATACCTCAGCTGCTTTTTTGACTTTAAGACACTACAGTATACAAGACTGCAAAACAGGGCACTTCCACCACATACCTTAAGGTGTTTTTTGTTTAGTACTATGGTATGTTAAATGGTTTGTGTGCTTCAAAACTGACCTCTCTGTATTAGTCATGATGGCTTCCATTTTGCCATTCAGCACTTCAGGCTAGCTTAAGCATAAATACACTTCGGTTGAGTACTGTACAACTACAGACAACTAACGTTAAAGTAACCTGTGGTATTTAAAAGCATTCACCTAAGTAACACTGATGGTTTGTAGGCTGGTTCCAAGTCTACTACCAGTAGGTAAAATGGCTAAAAAGACATCCTATGGACGGTCACTGATGACTATCTCTCTGTGTGTGGGGACAGAGATAAGAGGACAGGAACCCTGCAGTGCAGGACAGTTTTTGGTCTCCAAAATCCCAATTCAGTGGTATGTATGAACACCACAGGGTACACCTGTAGAACATTTGAGAGGGGGGCATTCAAATAAACAATAAGACGATAAATATATAAGTTAACTGGATTATTCTACTCTCATTACAAAAGGCTGAGAAACTCAACAGAAAGCAAACGGACTTCATCAATAATCTTCAGTGACACTTTAGTTCTGGTAGCTTAGGAATAGTGTTACCTGAATGCCAGCTACCAGTTTCAAATGTCTGTGTTTAAGCTACACTGGGAATAAATATATGGAACATATATTACACTGATATCTTGGTTCAAACATAAAAGTGGCAATACCATATGGGTGCAAAAGGGGAAAAAATAGATATGATTAAATTATTATGTTTTATCATTACTAGAAAACCAAATTACACAATTGTGATGTTTCTGGGTAATATCAGCTAGTGGGTGTCTTGA
Organism: Arnoldichthys spilopterus; assembly: GCA_037974385.1. Classification (NCBI taxonomy): domain Eukaryota; kingdom Metazoa; phylum Chordata; class Actinopteri; order Characiformes; family Lepidarchidae; genus Arnoldichthys; species Arnoldichthys spilopterus. The sequence goes on from JBBPDA010000138.1 coordinate 2,313,505, forward strand.
TAATGTACCGGGGTTGTATGGTAGTGTCTTTCAATGGGCATTGTTCTATAGGTTGTATCACATATAGCAGAACTGTCTTTCCACAGTGATTTGCAAGATGCGCGTACATCCCTCCTACACCCAAGGTTCGTCCTCAGCAGTGAGCTAACCTGGCGGCACATGGAGGCACTGAGGCCACTGTAGAGCGCAAGCACACCGTCGCTCCGCACCACCCGCAGAGCCATGCCCGTCATCCTCATCTTTACCTCTTGCTGCGTCTGCAAGTGAACCTGCACAGAAGAGGCTCCAGTAGATCAGACAATAACTCACAGATTAGCAGGAGTCACATCTGAGACAAGCTCAGCCACATGGTTTACCAAAAGCAGGGGTGCCCAGCTCCGGTCCTGAAGGCCCTGTGTTCAAGTTTCACTGCAGACACACTTGGTTCAACTCACCTGTTAATTGCCAGGTTTAGTGAAAGTGTCTGAGGAGGGAAACTGGCAAACTGTGTTGGACACTGGCCTTTCAGTATCAGAGCCGAACACCCTTCTCTAAAGCACAATTTTCACTTGGGTAAAATGTCCCTTCATTATCATTTTGTGAGAGAGAGAGAGAGAGAGAGAGAGAGAGAGAGAGAGAGAGAGAGAGAGAGACAGCACGTGTGTGTGGGAGAGAGAGAGAGACAGCACGTGTGTGTGGGAGAGAGAGAGAGAGACAGACAGATGGAGCTAGAGTGATTTAGAGCGAGATAGGAACACAGACGAATGAGAGAGACATAGGACAGACAGACAATAAGACAGACAGACAGAGAGAGACACAGAGAGAGAGAGAGAGAGAGAGAGAGAGAGAGCTATTAATAAAACGCTAGTGTACCGTGCTGCTATCTAGTGAAGGGACTTTTACAGTTGACAGATGGATTTGTTTTCCTATAAATCGATGTCCTCAAACAACAGTCCAGTTCTGCCACTCTTCACGAATTAAAACATACAAACTGTAAATACATCCGGCTTAGAAAGGTCATAGTGGACTGATGGTTTTTCACCAGCTTGGTCAAAAACTTACGCTTTTCCGACATTATGAATTACATCAACACGTGATTACCAACATTCTGATGTGCGTCGAGTTAAAATCTAGCAAAACTAAAATACAATCGTTTTGCTCAGTGAGGTGGTATTTGTATAGAGAAGGTGAAATCAAGGCAGTATCCGGTGGTTTAATCACTGCCAGGAGTATTTAAGGGCCAAACCTCACCTTGGCATAGAGGCTAGAGATACACCGATCAGTCATAACCACTGACCGGTGGAGTGATACCGCTGACCGGTGGAGTGCACTTTTTAGACGGTCCCTTAATGAGTGACGCGCCAGATCTGAGAGTAGCTTACACAAACTGAACGAACTCCGTAATCGGTAGCGGTGTATTCTCTTTTCTCACCGACAGATGATCCTTTTTATACGTTTGGTGCATGAAAAGGTGGAGAACAGAAACTTAAGACAAAGCACAGGATAAAAGCAAAATAAAAATTTCTCACAAACTGATTCCCATTCGCCCTGCGGCTCTGTCCTAATCGCCGTATGGCTCATTAACCCACTCGGCAGCTCCTGTCATCCACTCTACCTTTATCAGGTCCAGAGGGTGTGTGCAGCATGCAGCAGCACACGAGGCGAGCCCACCGAAGTACCAGCGAGAAATCCGCTTCTCTTCCATGACTTCCAAGCCCAGGGAGGGAGAAGTGGCTGAGGGCCTCTGCTCTGCCACAGCACAGGCATCAGCCATACAGCTCAGTGCCTCAGGAAGATCCCTGACTTAATCCACCTCCTCCTGCTGCTCCTCCTCCTGTCCTGGTACTTTAGCGCGTTGCTAAGAGATGTCAGAAATGAGCAGGTAAAAGCCACAGGTCTGATCTCCTCCTCCACACTGTGCTGTGAGAAATGAGCAGGTAAAAGTCACAGGTCTGATCTCCTCTTCCACACTGTGCTATGACAAATGAGCAGGTAAAAGACCGAGGTCTGATCTCCTCCTCCACACTGTGCTGTGAGAAATGAGCAGGTAAAAGACCGAGGTCTGATCTCCTCCTCCACACTGTGCTATGACAAATGAGCAGGTAAAAGACCGAGGTCTGATCTCCTCCTCCACACTGTGCTATGACAAATGAGCAGGTAAAAGACAGGTCTGATCTCCTCCTCCACACTGTGCTGTGAGAAATGAGCAGGTAAAAGACAGGTCTGATCTCCTCCTCCACACTGTGCTGTGAGAAATGAGCAGGTAAAAGCCACAGGTCTGATCTCCTCCTCCACACTGTGCTGTGAGAAATGAGCAGGCAAAAGACACAGGTCTGATCTCCTCCTCCACACTGTGCTGTAAGGAATGGTGGCACTGTTACAGCTGCTGCTGAAACTTTAAGTGGCGCACACATGTGCCAAGAGGCTCAATTACCCACAGACATTGTTGCCTGTGGGGGTGGAGTTCTTGAAGTGGCTGTGGAGGAGTTAAGGGGTGATTCTGAGGTTTTCCAAGCTTGCCGAAGGTCTTGCAAGGTCATTTTCTATGTCGTGTGAAAATATTCAGGTTCTTGAAAGAGGCCATGCTCAATTTCTTTATGTGGGTGGGCTGCAGTTTCTTCAAGTGGGGGGTATATTTGAGTTGGAGGCCATGCAGGCTTGGGTGGAGAAAGCTCAGATCTTTGGATGCTGACCCAACATTAGGATATTTTACAGTTGTTGACATGTGGATGGACCTTAATGCAACAGTAGCTCTCTCTGATCTTGTCCCTGGTGACCTATGCGCAATGAGTGAGTAACCTAAGCCACGCCAGTGCTTTCAGAGCAAATTTAATGCCATGTCAGACAGTTGTGTGTGGTGATATGTTCAGGGCTCGCTTCTCCATGCCAAGAGCTGGACACAGCCGGTTTCCGCGTGGAAACGCAGCCTAGGTCTACGTGACGAACATAAATAGTACCGAGCTATTCATGACCTCAGCAGGAGTTGTGAATGAAGCAGCTGTGGCAAAATATGATGGTGTGTCTCTTGCAACGAAGGTCTAGTTTCCATCTCAACCTTCCAAGATTTTGGCAGCATAAAATAAGTGCCTTGAAAATACAGCAGGCTACTGTGGCCTGCACACAGCTGTCTCACACACATGCACAACTTGGCCTACACATAAAAGGTCATGGGTCAAGGGATTACATGATGAAGGGCTGCAAAACTGAGCATACAACTCTGGGCAATGAGTCAGATTTTGAGTCATGATGCACCAGAGAAACCCAACACTCACATAAACAAGATTATTATAAACAACAGATTATATAACAGATTATTGTAAGAAAGGTCAAGTTTGGTCAGTATTTATGGCATGCTACTTCACACACATTTTAGAGCCCATTTGGTGCAGTACTTTTGTTTGGGCCCTTGTTCCTACTGGACCCAGAATAGAGAGTTGCCTGTGGTTGTTTGGTTTCAGATTGTTGATCTCATTGGACAGCTTTCTGTTAGACTGTGCCATTATTAAGCAAGTTAAAAAAAAAACATATAACACTTTTTAAAAATGAATTGCTCAACATGCACAGAAACCTAAAAAGGCCTTTCTACCCACACCCATGTTTTCATTAAAATACCACAACATGAGAGAGGGCAGTGGTGGGCAACTCTAGCCCTGAAGGGTCGGTGTCCGTCAGTTTGGCAGTTCCCCTCCAACACAATTTCTAAACCTGGCAATTAACATTGACACTTAGTTGAACCAGCTGTGTCTGAGCAGGGGAACTTCCGAACTGGACACCAGCTCTCCAGGACCAGAGCTACCCACCGCTGGGTTATAGACTTGCCCATGTGAACAGACACTCGCAGGTTCAAGTCCAGCCCAGGTACCACTGAGGTATCCTTGAGCATGGTACCGTCCAATTACACTGCTTCCCAGGTGCTGTCGATAGATGCCCACTGCTCCGTGTTAGATGGGTTGAATGCAGAGGTCACGTTTCATTCTGGTGCACTTTGTGTGATAGGTTGTCACAGGTAGTCACTTTCACATGGTATAACCCAGGCTTTTTGCTTTGTAGCAAATAAACAAATCAGAGATAAAACACAAAATCAACAGCCAAACACTCTGGCTCTATGAAACAAACTAAATAATAAAAATATTAATTATTATATCAGAATATAAATATTATATTCATCTTATTATTATTAAATAAATTATACATTACATTATTTTCATATAAGACATCTATGCCAGTATATATTAATATACAACTGGATCAGTCTAAACATGCTAAATTTCTATGCAGTGAAAAGGACGAACACACTGAGGGGCTGTTGGATTTGGCTAATTGAAAGATAATAATAAACTTGTCAATGATGCAATGGAAAGGGGTTATGTAACTCCTTCAAGAAGGAAAACCAAGACAGAGTGTGGCAAAATATGTTGGTTGTCCTTGTCTGCTTTGTCTAAAATTTGGTGCATGTATTAACAAAAACAATGAAGACTATAAAAGAAAAACACACAGGTAGACCATGGAAGATGTAGCAATGTGCCTTGGAAATATAACATGCACAACAAAAATGAAAAACAAAAGAGCTGAAACACGAGTTCCTGTTTGTGAGAGAACTGGAAGGTATGGGCTGGATGAAAAGTGATTTACAAACAGAAAACATTTTAAATCACAGTAGATCTTCTGTGGGATTCGAACAGACGGGCTAGCCTCCCCATATGCATCAGTGAGCCTTGGGTGCCCATGACCCCATCGCCAATTCGCCAGTCGTCCTTCCTTGGATCACTTTTGGTAGGTAATGAGCACTGCATACCAGGAACAGCTCACGGCATCTTGAAGACTTCAGTTTGGTCTTGTCAAAGTGCATTTCTCCTGCTTCTAACACATCAACTTTAAGGACTGAAGTTGCCACTCACTGCCAAATATATCCCAACCCTTATCATTTACCTTATAACATTATATATTTAATTATACTTCATATACATGAAATTTGCAACTACACACATACATGCATTCATGAGATCCTGCTGGTGTGGGTTTCCCCTTCATTGATGCACTAATTTGAGCACTAATAGCGCCACATTGTGGAGAATGTTTAGACTGCTGAACACAGCTTTATGACGTGTGGAATGAATGTTCAAACTAGGGCTGAAAAATATGGAGAAAATATCAGTATTGCGATTATACCAATACATATTGCAATTTTTAAAAACATATTAAAGGATCCATATCACATTTATTGAAATAAAATGACAGTGTGTTGTTCAAATCATACTTACATACATCTTTAGCCTACAAGAGTTTAGCCTCTTGTAAGTTCCAAGAACCTGTATGATTGGTTAGAAGCTCATTTGCATATTGCAGCCTTCTGCAATATCAGTACTGCAGACATCAATATTGCAAAAACGATGTTGTGATGTCATATTGTGCAGCCCTAGTTCTGCAAACTACTTACTAAGGTGATTCATTTGAGAATGTAACTTATAATCAATGAACCAAGTAGTAGTGATTGTCCTAGTGACCTGTAACTAAATGTCCCCTCCCACATTTTCATTTGTATGTAAATTCAATCTTTGAGGTGGCAGCTTTACACCATGATTTTGGCTAATTTCATGTAAAATACTACATCTAAATCACTGGTAATTTTGTACGCTTAATCATTTAAGGTTCAATAAGTAAATTTAATCAGCGTGATACACCAGATACCAGTATGTCTTGCAGACATGAACATGTTACCTTTAATTCTCAATGCATGTACCAAAAACAAGGTTAAATGTTCTGAATAATAAGTACCCTTAAGAACCATCCCAGCTTTCAATGACACCGATGCTGCTGATTTGTTAAACCGGGTTCATGTGATAACATTTCACACAGTATTATGTGACATTTATTTCACCACAGATAATTGCATTGACAGATAATGACAGGTCAACTGCATATCTATGTCCTAGCCATACGTCCACATGCCGTATGAAATAGACACAGACACACAAACAGTGCTCCATCTGAACTGCCCCGGCTGGCACAGCTGTAACTCTGTGCTTACTGGTATCGGGCAGACAAAGCTGATGACCGGGTGGTGAGAGTGCGCAAGCCCGGTGCCTGCTAGAGTCCAGTCTGTAAGTTCTCACACCCGGAGAGTCATCAGCACATGATGGAATAATGTTTAAAGGCATGACTTGTTTTTCAAAACTCCTTTCATATTTGTTGTAAAAAAAAAAAAAAAAAAAAAAAAGAGACGGTAAATAAAGGGGCTGAAAGTAGAGGCACAAGATCTACTCCAAAACAACAGTGCCACCTGCTGCTTCCAGCGCAGTCTTCAGCTTTTCTGCCTCATCTTTGGAAACGTTTGCTCGGATTTCCTGGGGCAGGGACTCCACCAGCTTCTTGGCCTTTAGGTGAAAAAAAAAGAAATCAGTGATGTATAAACTGTATGTAAATGTGTACATATTTATGTCATTTTTTCATCCTCAACCTTATGTATAAACACACACTCACCAGCAGGCCACCGTATACTGCTTTTGTAATTTACAATTACAGACTGTCCTCCATCAGTGCGTCTGCATCATTTGTTAGCCTCCTTTACTCTGTTCTGTGTGTGTTGACCAGTATGGATCACATATAGCAATACTGCTGGATTTCTATATACTATATAGAACTATATATACTATATAGAGTCACTGCTGGACTGAGAACAGGCCACCAAGCAAAAATACCCAGCCAACAGTGTCCTGTGCCCATCAACTGACCACTGGTGAAGGACTACACAACAACTAACAAACTATGCAGTATCACTACCATCCAAAACAAAGTAAACAGGTCAGATATGTGTAATGAAGTGGGTAATCAGTGGAGTGCTTTAAAAACTCCAGCAGCCGCTTTGTGAGATTCACTGTGTGCAACAAACACATTCACTAAAATGTCAAGGTAGGTGGGCCTGACCGAATATGGAGGGAGGGATTGAGGGAGGGATGGATAGATACTTCATTGATTGCAAGGGAAATTTAGGGGATGAATCATATGAAAAAATGAAATAAAAACAATAATAATAATAATAATAATAATAGCAGTAGTAGTAGTAGTAGTAGTAGAGCAACAAATTTTGCATTAAGCTTTAACATTCATGTGCGAGGTTCTCGAAGGTTCTCAAGGTGCCTACTTTGAGGGGACTGAGGCATCATCGTCCTATGTACAATTACTATGTTACTTGTATTGAATAAATGTGTCTATTATAATAAATGTAATCATATACAAATATTAAATATAACATTAAATATAATAAAACATGATAAATGTGTGTATCTGTTATAAAATCATAAATATATAAATATTAATAGAATATTAAATAGAATAAAAACTATAATAAATATATGTATCTTTTTTGCAGACCTTGTATACTGGTGGTTGTTTTTGTTAAGAACCCTGTATGAATTTGAGGTACCAAAAATACAGTAACATACCGAGAAATAATTACTAATATAATCCAAAATGTAAACTATTGTGTAATTTATGAATAGTGCAATAACATATTGTCCGTATATCCACACATTACCCACCTACAGACTCAGAAATTTACATTTAAACTGTTCCCACAACACAGACTAACAATGGAACCGACGTACATGGATCAGCTTGTTTTTCTTAATGAAAAACAGCTGGTAAATGCCTACCTGTACTAGATTCAAGCCCTGCATACAGTTCTTCACTTCCTTAATCAATTTGACTTTATCCTCCGCCTTTAACTGCGTCAGTTTCACTGTGAAATGAGTTTTCTCCTTCTTTGCTGGGACTGCGTCTTCTTCTGCCGCCTGCAAACATACATTCCAGTGAAAGTGGCTATTTGTCACTGTGAAAACACTGAAGCACCACAACGAAATGCAACCTCTGCATTTAACCCATCACACGAGCACACGTGGAGCAGCGGGCAGCTACTAACAGCACCCGGGGAGCACTGCAGCGGGACGATGACCTTGCTCAAGGGTACCTCAGTGGTGCCCGGGCCGGGACTCGAACCTGCGACCTTCAGGTCTCAAAGGCAGTGTCCTAACCACTAGGCCATCAGTGCCCACGTGGGTACATTCCAAGTGGGTAAACATTAGACATTCACCCAATAAGCTTTCAGAAAGAATATAGACTTAAATGAACAAACCAAGTCTTACCGGTGCTGCTGCAGATGGTGCTGCTGCCATTGCTCCCAAGGGCATCATTCCTACATCCTGAATGTTCAGAGTTTTCTAAGAAAGACCAAAAGAAGTGATGTCAGTGCCATCAGTACTAACACAAGGTGTAATCACATGTACATAGAACTTTTTGTCCAGTACCTTGAGCAGCTCATTGAGGTCGGACACTTCTAAAAGGGTTAAACTGGCTATATCATTGACCAGTTGCTGAATTTTGGGCGGGTACTGTTTGGGCGATCCATCTAAAGGAGGGGTGGCAATGGCATCGGTCAGATTGGCAGGGCTGGACCTAAGCATCCTCAGGGCACACAGGGCCGGCGCTGCGAGGTGATGTCTGTGAAGTGCAAACATTATTACATGAGTGAATAAAAGTCAATGCAATATGCAAATGAGTACACTAACTCAGTGTCCGTCCATCCCGCCCCTTTTACCTACTATGACATACCCACTTCAACCCAGGAGAGAACTTCTTTTTGAATGAAGCACAATACAAGTCTTCCAATCAGAGCAGAGGTCATTGACATACACCAATCAGCCATAACATTAACACCGCCTGCCTAATATTGAGTAGATCCTGCTCATGCTGAAACAGCTCTGACTGTGATGCACTGTGTGTTCTGGCCCCTTTCTATTAGCGTCAGCGTCACTTTTTACACCACAGTAGCTCTTCAAGTGGGATCAGACCAGACTAGCTAGCCTTCACTCGCCACATGCATTAATGAGCCTTGGGTGCCCATGACCATAGCACCGATTCACCAGTTGTCCTTCACTTTGGGTATGTACTTCATACTGCATACCTGGAACACTGGGTGTCACCAGAGAACATCCACTACTGTTCACGAAAAACAACTGAGAATCTGGTGCTTTTAGATCTTACACCCTCTAGATGTGATGAAAAACTCGGATCAGACTAGAGATCACTAGCCATGCAGTGAGATGCACTGTCCCATCACCAGACACCCCTATGAACACTGAACCCAGCCCCAACAGGAGCCTACAACACTTGACCTTGATGGTGCAGCATCTCTACCATTCATTATTCAAGATAACGCAGCTAATGAACACTTAAGACCCCCTCTCGCATAATTCCATCACACTGTGCCTCAGGAATGACATGAAACCCCCCACTCTACTTTAGAGGAGGCATCTTGTGAAAATGCTCTGACCATACACCGGCGAGTGGCTGGCTGACGCCAGACGGACAGGCTCTCCAGCCCGCCAACGTACGCTCACCCACCCGTGCGCATGTGTGGCTCTCCGCAGCGAGGTCCGGATACAGTGCAGTGTGCAGTACATGTCCGCTAAGTGTCTTCTAGCCTTTCTGTGTAAAGATTTGTAACCCGCTGCTGCCTCCAGACCTCCCGGAACCCTCTCGCTCAAAAGCACATGGCGTCCTCCGCTTGAGTTCCCTGACCTACCCATAATGCACTGCTGCAGACGTGAGGTTGCCAGGCGCGGTCTTCTCAACTCCTCTCTCCACACTTATAAATAGTCATTGGTTTCCTTAAAATATTTTCCTTATATAATAATTTTTCTATCAGAGTTATTTTACAGCATCTGTCGTTTCTTTTCACCTGGCTTAAAAAGTAAAAAAAATGTTAATGTGTGTGTAAGATTTTTTTATTTTTTGGCTGCTTTCACACTTCAACGTTACAGCAAGATGGGATTTTGACCAATTTGGCAACAGAGCCCTGCGGGTTCCTATCGTGTAACTTTATTGAAAAAGAAGCACATAACAGTCTCAACAGTGTCTCCTAACCGTTCTCAGTCACTAATGCTTCACTTCTCGTTTTAAGAAGCAACTGACCAGTTAAAGAAAGTAGGCACTGGAAATCTCAGAAATTATACCCACAAAACGTAACTTCTCCCTCTCTGTCCAGAATATCCTATCTAAAGTAAAGAATTGTAAAAAGAAAAAAAAAAAACAACAACACAGCTGCATTTTTATCTGTGCAATATATTTAACTTATTCATAATGCAACACAATCACTGTGCAATGTGCAATAATCTGTGCAATATCACTTTTACACTTTTATATTTGCCATATGTTATCCTATTTAGTATGTAAATGTGTATATATATATATATGTGTGTGTGTGTGTGTCTGTGTGTCTGTGTGTGTGTCTTTCTCAGCTGCTGTAACAAGTAAATTTCCCTAATAGGGGATCAATAAAGTCCTATTCTATTCTATTCTATTCTATTCTATTCTATTCTATTCTATTCTATTCTATTCTATTCTGTTCTATTTTATTCTATTCTAATGCAGTCTGTTGACCATTATGTTAAGAAGGAGCAGGCACAGAGAAGCCTCTTAAGCAGTAATCTCATGCTCCATCTGCCATCACTGCTTCACCTCCATGCATCCACTCTCTGTACTGGCTGCACATGAACTAGGGCAAAACACAAAGACCGGTGAGTGTCATGGAAAAAATCAAAGAGCATTAAGAAATACACCTGTACAAATACAATAACCACCATATTTATATTATACAATATGAATGATAATAATGTTTTATACTATTATTATTATTATTATTATTAGTAGTAGTAGTAGTAGTAGCAGCAGCAGCAGCAGTAGTAGTAGCAGTAGTAGTAGTAGTAGTAGTAGTAGCAGCAGCAGCAGCAGTAGTAGTAGCAGTAGTAG
>JBBPDA010000138.1:2331378-2375449 GCA_037974385.1 Arnoldichthys spilopterus
GATAGGAAGGATAGGATAGATAGACCGATAGGAAGGATAGGATAGATAGACCGATAGGAAGGATAGGATAGATAGACCGATAGGAAGGATAGGATAGATAGACAGATAGGAAGGATAGGATACATAGACCGATAGGAAGGATAGGATAGATAGACAGATAGGAAGGATAGGATAGATAAGACAGATAAGAAGAATAGGATAGTAGGATAGTTAGACAGAGAGACAGATAGATAGATAAAACTGGCAAATTAGCCACCTAAAAAAATCTCATTCAAATAAAAAAAAGCAGAAACTAAAAACTAAACAACTGAAGGGATCTTCAGGAACAGTGGTTGTGCATGTGTGCTGGAACGAACTGTGGCATACAAAACTGACCTCAAACTTAGACAATAAATGCTCACCTGACAAGTTGGCTACTACAGTTAGACATATCAGATGTAGATTCAGTTTATAGAGATATCAATTTTCTTGTGCAAGTGACCTTGCTCGTGTAAATACTGACCTGCATGTTGTAAGGTTGGTAGCCCATGTAGGCCATGCCATTGGTGGGGGCAGCCTGAGACATTGGTGGCATACTCTGGGCTTGAGACACCACGTTCTACAAATAAATGTAAAAAAACAGTCAAGACAGTTACAGCCCCGATCAACATTTCCACATTGAAATCCACAAAGGAGTCAAGATGGATGATAGCTAAAAACTAGTGTTAGGATGTCTAAACAAAACTAATGCAAAAAATTTTTTAGAAAACTATATTATAAACATTTCTTATCTAAGACTGATGTGTCTGGGTCTTGTCTACAGCAGAATGGCACAAACGCTTCCCACTTCTTTTTCATTACCTGGTAGCCCTGTGTTGGTGTGGGCTGGTAGTTGGTATAGGCAGGACTGGTGGTAGGGGGCCCCTGAACAGGGGCAGCAGGTTGTCCACCAGTTCCTGCAGTCTGGTACATGTAGGCATTCACCATGTTTGGATCTGTACAAAAGAACAAGTTCCCATTTACAAACTTTCAAATTGTCAACAAATAGTTTTGGTGAACTCGCATACACAAGCTCAAAGGCATTACGGATTTCCAGGATTTATTTTTTCCTACCACCATATCTTATCTTTTCATACCTCACATTATATTGCGGTATACAGCACTGGATGGTATGTGTGTCAGTTTTGTTGTTGAGTAGGAGGTGACATGACTAAGGTTTCTCAAGCAAGACCACCAGTGTTAAATAGCAACAATATGGGGCACCATTCAAGGTGGAGTAGTCGATAAAAGTCAGTGCAGTAAAGGTTTGGCTTTCCATTTCTTAAGTGGGTCCACCAATACCAAAAATGCCAACAAAAGAACAGAAATTTCTGATAAAGTCATACAATCTGTAATTCTATATACAGCAATATTCCAGAATGGTAGTAAACTGTTGAAGCCAAAAGTCATAGAACAATAAAAGGGGCTAGACTGTTAAATATGAAAGCAAAATCTTTTTCTAAAAAAAATGTTTTTCCAAATCTAAACTGGCCTCTATATTTAATATATCTAATGAAATTAATAGAGAACTTATCCATTACATGTGATGCACAACACAATAAACAATAGTCACTTTCTGTACATATGGAGATCTCACCTGTGGCAGAAACAGGCATGGACTGGTAGGGGCCTGCTCCAGTCTGCCCAGGTTGGTTCAGGTATACACCATGCATAGGAGAACCCTCTACTGAGCCAGCAGGGCTGAACGTGCCTGGGTAACTGGGGGGTCCGGCAGGTGGATACACCACTCCTCCGGTCACATTAGGTGGCAGTGACTGCATCTGCACCGCCCAAAGCACATCAAAACCATTAACACCATCAAACATTACCAACAAATAAAAGATCAAATCAAATGCATGCATTTCTAACACAGGGACATGTGCATAAATGAATATTGAGGTCAGTTTAAAAAAAGTTTAAAAAGACTTTTCTTTTTGGGCTGTGTTCCTGCAAAGATCTCTTTCTCGTCCTTAAGCATATAAGTTAACGAATTAAGAGCCTGAAAACTCCACGATGTCTTCTAAAGCATAAAACTACACATACATTTGAGGCTTGTCATGTAGGTGTTGACCCATGTGTTTACTTGGACAGATGCACTGGACAGGGAGATAGATTGTGTGTATTTAAAGGCTAGCGAGCTTGGCAGATGTACTTTAAAGGATTTGCAAGAAGGAATGTGGGTGCTACGCTAGCAGAAAAGCAAGGAACGTTTACACATAAAAAACATAAGATAAATAATCAATATATTTGCATTCACTTGGCATAGCTGACCTGGGCATAAGGCAGGGAAAACGCAGGCATTTGGGCACGCATCTGTATGGTATGTTTCTGCTGCTCCAGACGCAACTGCCGCTCTTTCTCCTGCTCCTGCAAACGCTGAATAGCCAGCTGCCTCTGCATCTCCAGGTACTCCTGCAACACATCAGCAATCACAGATGAACCTCTTAGCAGCTTCCATCCACTCACAGGTTACGAACATCTGGTGAATAATTCCACCGCTCACACATCAGAGCTGAAATTTGCAGCCTTTACCTGCTTCTTCTGCCTCATGATCTCAAGTTTCTGGGCCAGCTGGATCTGCCGCTGTCGCTCAGCCTCCTCGGCAGCCCTTCTGAGTTTCTCCCGGTGCTCGTCCCGCAGAGCATTCAGAGCGGCCCGAGCATCACGCACCTGCGCCAGTTTATCCTGAAGGCCCTCGTAGTACACTACACAAAAGAGAAGAGCCCAAGAGGACATAATAGGGTTTAAATTTCACAGAATGTAACCCCTGCTTCTATTTTCCACCTTATTTTATTCTGACTCCATCCACTTTTTACACTGGAAGCCACACCACTGGTGGCGAAGACCAAGATGAAATTCAAATACATATCACTGTAGTCTGGATCCTGAAGGCCATGTGGAATTGCATGTACAGCATTCTCTCAGAGGCATGTTCTTCCTTCCCCAAAACAGTAAAATTTGCTGTAGTCTGATATTGGAACACATTCAGCCTTTACCCTCGACTCTCAACACATATTTCAACACACTGTAGGAGCGGCGGCAGCCCTGACTCACGTCTCTTTTCATCAAGCTGATTGAGGATGTCTAGCAGCTGTGGGTGCATATTGTTGATGGACTGGAAGAGAGAGAGTACGGCGCTGTCGTTGGTGATGCTGCGCCCACGCAAGTGGTTGCTCTTCATGCGGTTCAGAAAGGTGGTGACGGCGTTCTGCAGGGCTTTGAGGAATTGCTCGTGGTTCTCCTCCGATTCTCCATTCTGGTACTGCTGCTGGGGAAATATGCCAGATATTAATTCAGGCCACGCAATCTGAAGGCAGGTGAATTGGTGACGTAGTCTGCCAATCGTCTGTTAAATTTCCTGGTTAATTTCAAAAGAATTACAGATAAACCGACTGAAAAGAGGGGTTTGGCATCAAAAGAGGCTTCTACCATTGGTTTCTCGAAATATGGCAGCTGTTGCCAATCTGCAGTGCCACACACCCAACGTACCTCCACTATGTTAATAGGCTGGACTGGTGTATGGCTTTCCACTGGCTGGCTGACTGGCATAGGCTCAGCCAATGGCACTGGAGCTGGAGCAGAGGGGGTGGGACTCTTGCGCACTTCTTCCTGCTTCTTCTCCCAATAAGTCCTGTTCAGGTAGCGGGCCAGCTGGAAAGAAAGGAGTACAGTTTAAAATAAAGTCACCGGAGTGTTACCATTGCTGGACAGATACTGAATGAGAGGAAGTGCTTTACCTCAGGATCAACATCTTCAGCTGAGGGGGCAGACGAGTTCTAGAGAGGCCATTAAAGAACATATCAAACTAAATGCAGTAGATCAATTTAAAGTCAAAAGTTATCAAAAAAAAAAAATCTAGATTGCTGCTTATGACAGAGCCTTTTAGCCTTACACCACCCATCTCCAAAGGACACATGATGTCTATAAGTACTATGCTACTTTTCTTCTCTTTGCTATGCAGTTTAAGAGTTTGAATTTCTGCTTGGAACCTTACCACAGGAGAGGAGTAGAGGGTGCTGACAGGTGGGGCAGAGGAGGTCACTGGGGTGGGATCAGTTTTGGGGTACACGGAGTAAGAATTCTTCTGCCTCTGTGTACATACAGGAGAAAGAACACCTTCAGCTGTTACAACTCTATCTATGAATCACAGCATAGTCATGTTACGTGGTTTTAAAGAAAAAGAAAGACTGTATTTCTTTCACCATCCTTTCCTTTTCCTCAGCTTCACTCTGAGACAGAGCAATGGCCAGCTGCAGCTCCTCTTCCTCCTGTAAGGCTGCTTCATCCCTCTTGGGGGGCATCTGGGGGAAGCAGACGATTCAGATGCACAGCAGAGGCAAGACACAACCAGGGATGGAACAAGAATCGATATGTATCGATGTGGTGACCAAACTAGCGCACAGTCTAATATATCGATATAACACTGTGAGCTGTGTTTTGTTCTGAGAAGCTGTTTTTGTTAATGACTACACAAAACGGCTGAATCGTTGTCTAAAATAATTGATGTAGGATCGATTATAAATTTAAAATAAATTGGTTGAAATCCAACAACAACACTACCACATACTAAACCACAGGGCATCAATGCCACTATTGCAGGGCCAGAGTCCGGCACAGTTAGATTTCACTGCAAAAATACATCTAATTTAACTCATCAGTTAAATAAGCTTGTGTGGCATGACATGACTGTAATATGTGCATATTTTGTTTGAAAGTATGGATCTTAGCCAGATAAAGTTTTTGTTTCTGGCTTCTAAGTGTTATATTTTAACTGCTTATGTCTAAATCCTCTGTAAAAACACCTCTATTCATCACAAACTTTAGTTTCGTATTTATAGCGGCAAAACGGGCAAATATTTATCTTTGCTGGACACTACCAAAAAGCGCTCAAAGATTCCAGAAAGTCCTAGAAAATTCTGGACAATTCTAGAAACTTCTGGACAATTCACACAGTTCCAGAATATTCTGGAAGTCTTCTATGCATTTAAAGTGAATGGAGAATGGTCTTGAAAAGAGACACATTTCAAAATGTCATTTTTCTGACCACAGAAGCAAAGTTTGTGTGGAACAGCCATTTTTTTTTAAACATAAAGATTTGGGAAAACACACTTTGTACCCAGAACCACAAAAATAAAACAGAACTTTGCTTGTTGTGTTATTGAAGAAGTGCATTTTAGAAAAGGTAAAACACGACTGAATCTGAAGCGTTTTTTTACTAGCTTTTGCTCCTTTTAAGACTATGTACGCTCCCAACATCAGCAGGGTAGTTGAGAGGACATGTTGGGGGGAATAGTGCAAGCCCGGTGGTGTCTACAACATCCAAAGCCAAACTACTGAGCTTCAATACTGTTAAGCATTAGTATTTGCTATGGTGCATATTTAATACCAGTCAATAAACAGAAGTGGCAGCAGCAGCATCTGTGTTGGATTAGTATAATGTACATGGATGGGCCAAGCAAAAATGCACGAACTGTGGGCACTACCTGAGATTGCTGGGCCAGAGGGCTGGTTAGATATTCTGGGGGCAACTCAGCCTGCCCGCTGCCGCTGCTCTTCCCCTCAGCTTTTCTAGGAGGGGGAGAAAGGGAGGGGTGGCTGGTGAGGAGGAGGGATCAGGAGACACACACAAGCAGGTAAATCTCCAGAGAACAGCAAAAGCGTTGAACACGTGCATTGTCAGAGACAACCCACAAAAATAGGCATGAGGTACAGTGCATAAAGACTAATCAGTGGGGGCACAAATCCAGTCCTGTTGCACTTTATGCGTACACACTCCGCTCATGAGAAGGTTTATGATTTGCCAGTGAGCTGGAACAGTTGTGCGAGGTCAGGGCCATCACTAAATCATGCAAAAAAACTGGATTTGTACAGCTCTGAAATGGCTAAAAGCTTCAGGAAGACAGAACAGCTTAAAGGAAAATACACTAAATAAATGCAAAGGGAGCAATCGGATCTTTTTCAGTTCGTCATGACACAGCGATCAGAAGGTGACAATCTGAGGTGATATTTAAATGCTAAATTGAATTATCAAATTTACAAAACACCCCAATATCATCCAATTCTTGCCTATTTTCAAGCATAAGCACGTTCCCCCCCAAAAAGCATGGTGTGTTTATTTTATGTGTAAACAGATCTTCTAATTACATTTGTGCACACTGGTAACAATCACACTGTTGTGAGATTTGCACCCTTAGCATTTACTTAAGACAGATCCATTTAAAGGCTTTTCAGCCGTTTTACAGTTGCATCCATTGTATTTATGAATTAGGAAAAAATGCAGCACAGCTGTGCTTGAGGTTTTACTGCGCTCTTTCAACTTACTTGTTGAGAAGCTCAAAGCAGGGTTCACACACTCGTACTTCCTTCTCGATGCCAAACTTGGGAATAGTAGAGTACTTAGATGAGCACTTGCCACAGAAGATCTGTCCACAAGCCCTGCAGTGATGCTGGGCCAAGGGGAAATAAAACATAGGTCAACAGACAAGACACTAAACAAGATTTTTCCTGACCGTTATTACACAAGGACCAAACAGTGGAAGCTCTGAATCCATACATTATTCTCCTACGTTCCTGTAGGAAGCTGAAAGCATGATAGTGGCTTAAGAAGGACTTTAAACATAAAGGTTTATGGTGCCAACCTTTCGGGTCATCACTCCAAACTGGACTCTGCACCTGTGACACTCCTCAGCATCCACCCAATCAGGGGCCTAAAGAGTACAAGAAACATAATTAGCCACAAAATACACACGATAGAATGTTGAAAACAGATCATACGCCCTTAAAGAGTATTACTCACCCTCTCTGCAGCAAACATGGCATCACTCTCCTTAAATTCAGGGAACACATGACCTGATGGAGGGCAGATAGTTGACTGTCAAACACACATTAGAAACTAAATATTCATTTCAGTTTTTACGCTTTTGTTCCACTTGCCAGAAAACGTGCTGAAGCTTACCTTCCACCTTCATGATCTGGTAGGTATCTTGGACCACTTTGTACTTGGGCTCGTTGCGGAAAGCATGGGCCCAGGCCTGGATCAGGTATAGAATCTTGTTCCGGACATTTGGTTCGGTTTGCTTCTGGGGGCAGTAGAAAAGCACTCACTTGGGGAAATTCACACCCAAGCAAACTGAGCACTTACAAAACGTCTTAGGAGATGCTCAGGAGCGGACAAGTTTAAACCCAGCAGAGATCAACTTGAATAAAGAACCTTAAATAATCATTTCAAATTCAAATCTGACACTTCAAATCAGAGCTAGGACTTCACGGACTACCTTATTTTAACATGATCATCTTTCACCTGTTCGATTCCTAAAAACCCACACAGCTAAGGGCTAAACCGCTTCACACCTGCCGTTCCCTATTTTGAGACATGCTGGAACTAGGAAGAACTGAAAAGACATGTGACGTGATGACAATCAGGAAGTAAAGTGCAGTATGAGTCATCGGAAAATGACCCACTTGGAAGGAAGAAAAAGTACCGCACTGCTGAACAGATTACCAAGGAATGACCTATACCCACAGACAATACGGAAACAGAACTATGAAGAGAAAACAAGTATACTGCGTTTTTTAAGCCACCTTAAGGAGATCCTTCAGCTCCTCCATGGTCTGTTTGCAAGCCACCTCATCATGAACTGTCTGGCCACAGTTCTTTACCACGGACTCAAGCACCTGGTGAGGGGTAAAAGCCAGACTCAGAACAACAATCGCACAAACATTTAATTTTATTCTAAAACCAGTAGCACATACATATTAGCACACATCAGGAGCCATGTCAATACGTTCACAACTATGGTCCATACCATATACATACATTCTGCATGAACAGTTTAACGGCCCTTACCTCAAGAGCATAGAGGGCCACGTGGGGGTTTTTATCATTAAGTTTCTTCTTGATGGCTCCAATTGCATACTTAGCCCTGGGGTTGGGAGTCGGTACAGAAACAGTTTTGATTTTTGCAAAGACAACATTTCCTCTTTTTTGGATTTAAAAAAATGTAGATATAGGGAACACCATTGGCTCTTACTGTGTGTCGCCTTGGCGAATAAGGTCACATATCTGCAAAATGGATTCCCAGTCGGTCTCCAGAAGCAACTGACTAGTGGCTTTGTCTGTAATGCAAAAGAATATAAAATCAATTAATTCCAACACTGCAGTAAAACTATGAGCTACTTGGAAGCTACTGACTCTACATAGGACCCACACAGGATCCCATATGACCTCACTGCACTACAGTGATTGAGTAATAGCTCAATTAAGATGATAATCAATACAATGATAAAAATGAAATGAACTAAATAAACACTAAGCAAAGCCTCAAACAACATATTTTACTGGAAATGCAGGATTCAAAAGAAAATATGTAAAACACTACATGGCAAAAGAACATATAAATAGGTGTGTCAATGAGGCTGATTCTTATATTTAGAGAAACTAGAATTTTAAATATTTATCAACATCTATCTAATCTCTGTCAATTCATTGCGAAATTACAGAGCATTTTGTAAATTGCACAATCATGACCACCCTAAAGCAACCTATGGGTCCCTGAGTGGCCCAACCATCTAAGCATAGGCCTTATCATGTGGAGATCACATGTTTGATTCCTGGTGACACCACATTCATCTGGTTAGAGGTCCAAGAGACCATAAATGGAAAGAGAGGGATTGCCCCACCCACTTCCTCCATCACTTAGTGTGATTTTAGCCAGCATGGGCAACTGTAAGCTGAAGAAACTGTGTTTGACCTGTTGCATGCTTCATCTGAACATGTGCTAGCCTTAATCTTTGCCGAGATTAGGAAATAGCAGGTATAACTGGACACAAAAAATTCCCAGTTTAGCTATTCCTTGCCTCAACTCACTTCACCAACCCAGCTCATAAAGGGCTCCATAATCAGTTGATGAGCTAAATCAGGGGTGTTTAATGTGTGAAGCGCTGCGTTGCCAAGAGCTGGACTAAAAACGCTGCCCAAACTGAACAGGCCAAGCACAGTTTTCCTCATTATGGGTGACTAGTTTGAATCAGCCTTGGGCCATACCAGGTATTATCAAACATTGCAATTATTTGAATAAGTTCCAGCATTATGCAAATTATGCTTTCTTTTGTGACCTGCCACATGCAATGCTCCAATGCCAACGTGCCAACCAAACAAATGCAGAAAACCACTGGATGTAAACAGCCATACATTCAGAATTAATAGTAGCAACATCGAGTTGCCGTGGTTCAATACGATCCAATGATTTTAGCCAACAATCTAAAAGCTGATTTGGTTTGATACTGGGGTCTGCAGTCGCTATGGAATATGATGGAATTTCACACACAATCTGCTACATTTCAATCAACTCACACATGCAAACACATTATAATGTGAACATTTTATTATTTAAGGTCAAATACAGCAGTGTAGTCATAGGAAGAAGCAGATTCTTAGTACAAAACACTGCTCACATTAAAATAAGGTACAGGTACATTTTCCACAATTATGATGCCTTTTAATATATTCAAGGGTCCAGATCATGTTTCTCTAATTAAAACGGCTTGCAGTAAATTGAACATGACTATTTGTATCAGTGTGATCACATCCCACCACACAAAGTGCACCACAACAAAATGTGACCTCTGCATTTAACCGATTCACATGTAGAGCAGGGAGCAGCCATCTACAGCACCTGGGAGCAGTGTAGCAGGACGGTACCCTGCTCAAGGGCACCTCAGCGGCAACCCCCTGATCACATGGAAAAGTCCCTAACCATTAGGCCAAAACTAACCCTCAAGTACCAAAGTATAGTTAAAGCTTCAATATGTTTGTTCCTATCAACCATCCTTACCAGCACAAAAACAGCCTGTTTCACAGTCGATTCACAGTATTTGTGATGTCACAAAACCAACATCCCTTCACAGTGTTAGATTGTGCCACGCTGTCCCTTACATGTCCTTACAGACCTTACACAGTGTGTGTGCTCCAGGAAACTGTAGGATTAACATCCAAATGCAAATTCACTCAGACAAAACAGCTCCAAATAGGCCTGCATATTTTAAACAGAAGGTATGGGCAAAAAATGTGGCATGAAGTAAAAGAAAATCGTTACATTCAAAATTGACATTTTTGCTCAAAATTATAATCAAGTAGTGGCTTAGTTACTCCCTTTAGACTCCAACAACCACATTAGGCAGAGGTGATGAGATCTGGTCCTTGAAGGAACAATATGGTATTGTGCGGAACAAAACGGCAGTTCCCCTCCTCAAACCCACAACCCAAACCTGGTTTAGAGAAGTGGGTTTGTGCTGCTGGTTTGATTCTCTGAACGAGCATGAACACTCAAGGCCAAAGTCTCCTTGAGCAAGCCCCCTAATCCCCAACTGTGGCTGCACACTCCTTTGCTTGTGGAGCCATTGCTTTGGGTGGGTAAAATGCAGAGCACAATTTCCCCTCTGGGATTAACACAGGATATTTAAAATAAAGTCAAACTCTGGTAAAATTCATGCAGTTTTAGAGGTGGCAGGAACATCTAGGTAAAAACTACACAAGTGCCTAATAGTGGTTAGGACGCTGTCTTTGGGACCTGAAGGTCGCAGGTTTGAGTCCCGGCCCGGCCACTAATGAGGTACCCTTAAGCAAGACACCGTCCCACTACACTGCTCCCGGGGGCTGTTGGTAGCTGCCCACTGCTCCACATGTGCACGTGTGATGAGTTAAATGCAGAGGTCACATTTTGTTGTGGTGCTTGAGTGTGTTCACAATGACAGAGTCACTTTCATTAGGCAGATGGTTTAAAATAATCTGGTGTGTTCAGCTGGCCTCGGTGGATGTAACAAGACAGCAGCTCATTTGGAGCAAAGTATTAAAGCAACATGCAAGGAAACTGAGAACTGAGGACATTTGTTGGTCACAACTAAAACCAAAACAAAGAGAAACAGTTAACTTGACATTTGTGTTTCCCTCTAGATTCAATTTTACTCGTTGGGCAGAGTACAGGTACAAAGCCAATGAAATGCAGTTGGCATCTAACCAGAAGTCCAATAGTAAGTGGGTAAAGCTATAGATTAAATATATAGTGTTCCTGTGTGCGGAGAGCAATACATACATGCGCAGTGTGTTCAGTGTAATACAAATAGGAGTGAATTGGGAAAAGTTGGGTTATGTACAGCTTAGAAAAATATAGAGTCCCTTGTATAAATATATCTAACCCAACTACCAATATTTGCTCGCCTAACACCTATTTCTTCATGTAATTAATTTGTTTAGATTATGAGCGGTCACCAATTTCAGCAAGCATCTCCATTTGTGACTGTTTTCTTCGACGCTTCACTGCTGCTTTATGTCGAACAACCACCACAATATGTCAGCAGCTGCTGCTCTCTCAGGAGGGAACACGGGAACTAAACCAAGCTCCCTTCTCCCAAAAAGCCCTCCATCTTTCCCATTTTCGTGAAAAAGACCAGAGACGTTAAAAAATAAGACGTCCGTCCTGTTTTCTGGCAGCGGCAAAAGGATCAACACAAACCTCACACTCAGTGTCCCGGGGGCTTGAGCTGTGTAATTTTTCAGCCGTGTATTTTGGTTTAAAGAGTTGGCATCCAGTCTCACCACACCATTACCCTTTTTAATTGTGTCACTGAAGCTAACAACGGACAGAAACGTTAACGACGAACAATAAGTCGTTCGCTACGGCTGCGGGCTAACTAGCCTAGCCTAGCTTATTATGCTAACGAGACTACAGGAACACAGCGGTAACAGGGACATCTTTATCCAAAACTGACTGACGGACACCCCGTTGTGCTGCTTTTTCGACACCGTTCATAAACATGTATGTATAAAACACCATAAACCCACCTAGCAGTCTTTCAAACGTGCCGCCGCCTTTGCCCATGTTTAACTGTGTTTTCTGACGGGAGATCCGATGACTAAACACGATGAACCAAGCCCCGTATTTTTCAGAGCTGACGGGTGAGTATCCGGGTGAGGAGAAGAGCAATGATCAGCTAAAAGTCCCCAATAAAGTTTAGCTAATTATAATTCATATTACTTATTATTATTTGTATTATTATTATTATTAGTCATAGTAGTAGTAGTAGTAGTATACCTTATATGGTATTTTTTCCGAAGATATACACATTTATATACGAAGATAATGTATTTATATCTCAGACACCTAAATAAAGGTAAAAAATAAATAAAGCATAACCTAAAAAAAATAAATTTGTGCTTATTGTAGCATTATATAAAGTTGAATCGTATACAATCCACACATATTATAATTATTATATATATATAATGCACATATTATTATTATTATTGTTGTTGTTGTTCTTGTTGTTGTTCTTGTTGTTATTATTGTTATTATTATTATTATTCCTTATAAGTAGAACTTTTTTTCTGGGAGGTTGGCAATATATATTTTAACCATTTTATAATTCATGAACCTCAATAAAGGCAAAATAATTCAAACAAAACCAAAAATTTAACACCTTTTAAAGTTAGATAATAATAATAATAAACACCTTATTTTATGTGATAAGACAGAGCTACAGCCACAGCATGAAATATAAATTTTTTAAATAATTAGAAAAATGTTAGAAGCTGGATTTTAATGTAGTTACAATAATTACTTATTGTTGCTGGACCTCCTACTGAATACTGCTTTAATACTAACTCCTGCAGGGATCTTTCTGTCACTGCAGTCTTGGCCTGGTATCACCCTGAACTGCGGAGGTTTCTTTATGTCTCCTACGCTTTTAAATCCCCCCACCAGTACCATTAGGTCACACATGACTCACTAGCAGGCACACAAAACACTGTAGGCTATTGTTGCTGCTGTGCTTCATACAATGGTATTGTGTTGTTGTCGTATAGAAGCAGCCCCCATTACTACAGTTACATACAGTCACGTAGAGAAACATCAGCAGCCAAATGTGTTCTCATCAGCTACAGGTTGCACACAGTGCTTCTCACAAGCACTGCAAAGAGCAAGAAAAAAAACCACAAAACTGTACGTGATGTTGGAAATGGTGCCATACTACACGCAAGACTCATTCTCACGCATGCTTTCAAACTCACAATCTGAGAAGCTGCACTTTGTATTTCATGCTGAATGTACTGAATATGCCATGTATGGTCCAGAATGGCTCTGTGTAGGCCTTCCTTCATGTTTTAGATGAATGGATGCTGAATATGAAATCGGGTCATTATAAAAAAATCATAGAGGGAGTCTGTGCTCCATGGTCATTTTCTTAGCATAGAGCAGTGGTCCCCAGTCCTGGTCCTGGAGATCTACTTCCCTGAAGAACTCAGATCCAATACACCTGGCCCTAATATTTACACTCAGTGAAAGGCCTTTAGTGTCTAATTAAGCAAACCTGGGCACAGACTTTTAAAGGAACAGGTGCTCAAATGAAGGTGGGAGGCATGGTGGTGGTGGTGGGGGGGGGGTTACTGACTGGGGGGGACCTCTTTTTTAAAAATTTCATGGGGGATGGGAGGGGTGGTATTCAAAATATTTTGCTGTCAGAAGACTGATTGCAGTATTTTCTCAATGAATGGGTATGATCACAGTCAGGGGGGTTGGTCCATGAGGTAGGGGCACTATCTTTGCCAAAAAGGGCACTATGGCCTACAATATATCTCAGTGGAAAATTATTTTAAATGAGCTTCCCTGTATTCTGAGAAAGAACAGAACATCTGTTGACTCATAACACACTTAAAAAAGCAGCCACAGGGCAACTGCTTCATCACCCGCCATTTGTCTTTCAAAAAGGTTTCAAGGCAATGGTTCAGTTCTTTTACCAAACGCAGGGAAATGCACTGAAATTATTGTCTGTGCTGTGCTGACCGTATGCAGTAGATCAAGTTTTGGCTAAAAGTACTGCAGTGTTCTTCTAAGCGTTTTTGACACCTTACACCATTCCTAGTCCTACTTTCCTCTCCAGTTACAGATCCAAGGTTTGAAATGAAACCCGTGAATTTTAGCAGCCCAATGCAAGATGCAGGAAATCGGTATAAAATATTTAATTGCTGTTGTGAGAAACTAAGAAGGAACATTTCTCATTTGTTTTAATCCTTTGATTTGGCCTTTTAATCATGAGAAATTTATGCAGTTTAAATGACAGATAATAATAATAATAATAATAATAATAATAATTGAAAAAAGATATTTGTAAGATTATGACCTTTGATCCTAGGGAGTGTTTGTGTCCTAACACAACATTTAGGACAAGCTTTGTAGGAGAGCTGACATCTTTATTGTTTCATACATGGACAAAGAACACAGAGACAGAGTTACAGGAGGATGTGAGGGAAGGCAAAACCGATCATTTCACATTTCTCTTCTTTCAGCTCCAGTCAGGTGACAACACTGAATAGTAAAAAATATGTTAACATTACTTTGAATCTATCACAATGGGGAAGACTAGCAGAGGGGTTTTCTGTTGGCTTGATGTCTGTGACTGGTTGTTAAACATAACCCTTGACTGGCGTGGGCCCTCCAGCCCTACGAGGGCTGCTTTCCCCGCTGCTGAAAGTGGGAGAAGAGGGGATCCCTGGGGGACTTGAGCCTGCATAAAGCAGAGATCCGCCGATCAGCAGCAAGGCAGAGCCCCCCCAGCCCAGGTAGAGAGCGGGGCCCAGCTCACGCTTGTGCGGGGCAGCCACATAGGGGTCGTAGAAATCCCTGATGATGGAGTGGGCTGTCCAGCAGACTGGGATGAGGTAGAGGAAGCCTGCAACTGCGAAAATGATGCCGGAGACACGGGCCAATCGCGCCTTAGGGCTCTGGTGGCCTACACACTTGGTGCACTTGACCCCCAGCACTCCCAGAGTGAGTGATAGGGTGCAGAGAAGGAGAGAGAGCACAGTAAGGCCGCGGGCGGCCTGCATATCACTAGGGAGGGCCAGAAGGCTGTCGTACACCTTGCACTGGATTTCACCAGTACTTTGCACAATGCAGTTCATCCACAACCCCTCCCATGTGATCTGTGCCGTCACAATGTTGTTGCCGATAAAGGCGGTGACGCGCCACATGGGCAGGGCGCACACTAGGAAGCCAGCCACCCAGCCGATGATGGACAGGACCAAGCCCAGGAGCTGCATGCCCGTCGTCGCCATTGCGAATTAGATGGACCTTGTGGTTTTATTTGATAGCTGATCTGTTATTGGCCAAGTAGTGGCGGTTTGCAGAGTCCAAAAAACTGTTTAATGAGTGACAAACTGAACAAGTCCTTCAACATTAGCAAGAGTCTTTAGGCCTTTTCTTCACTCAGTCCAGGACCAAATGTGGTGCTGCTAGAACCTACAAAATAAAACCAAAAAGAGCATCTTATTCAAAGCTAAAAATACTATAAACAAGGATACAGACCACCTTAATAGTCATTTCACCTAAAGCCATGACTGGCCTGAAAAATCCATACACTGTAAGTCGATTTAAATCCAAACCAATGAATACCCCCCACAGTACACTGCAGTAAGCTAAATAAGAATGATCTGCACACTTAATTGGTTTAACCCATCATAAATATTTAGTCTGGTGTGAATAGTTAGCAATGCTGGATTCCAGCAGGCATACGAGAGAATGAATCCTTTTCACACTGTTGTGGGTGTCGAGCTACGCCTGGCAGGGCGAGTGGATTATCTCAGAAAAACATGAGGAGCCCATGAACACAAGACGCTTTCATGGGTGCTACGCAGAGTGGGCCAAGCAGACCATCGTCTGTTTGCATCTTTTCTCAATGTCCAGCAAAGAGGCCCCTGATGTTGAAGTGTTCCACAAAAGCCACTTCTTCAGCCATTAACGTGTGCATCCAGATTTACAATATATACAACAGTACAGAGATTTTTATGGAGAGAAACGGTAAAACTGTGCAGTAAAATATGTCAATATACAAACAGCAAAAATATGCAAACAATGTGCATTATGCAGGATAGAACTATACAGGAGCCATTTGGTAGAGCTGGTATTTTAATAGCAATGTTAGGGCCAAAGGGTCAGTTTGCAGAAATATGCGAGTATAGCACAAGTCTGGCAGCTAAAGGAAAAATAAATGTAAGTTTATACAAAAAATGTATCTTAAAATACGCTTAAAATTAATCAAAAGTTAAAATTAAAATTACAGGTGCCACAACTGTGTTATGCAGTAGAACCACCTTTGGTTCCCTAAAGAACTTTTCAATAAATGGTTAAACAAACTCAGTAGAAAGGTCCATAGAGAACCAACAGCGGTTCTTCTATTGCTCCAAGAACATCTATTCCTCACCTTTTTAATAAGCATGTAAACTACTGATTGATTTTTGAATGTGTGTAATAACATAAGGTGTTACCTGGAGAACTGTTCTTCTGTAAGTCAGGTCTTTCTTCAGCTTTCCTTAGGTTAACTTCTGCAGGACAATGAACTGCACTGGTGCCGGATGCCCTGAGGCTGGTGGTACTGGAGGTACAGCGCAATCCACAGAGAAGCACAGGACCTATGACAAGCTCAGTAGGGCCGAGTAGCAATAAGGATAAGCAGAGGAGCAGAGAGATGGGCTGTCGTCTGGGATGCCAGCACTGGTCTGTGTAGCAGTGGGCAGAAGCATGCGCTTGTGTGTGCGGGTTTCTTGGTGGTGTGTGAATGCATTAATGTGTCCGAGAGTGTGTGTCTCCCAGTGCCTGGTGGACCAACACAATGACCCGCTGTTCAGTCGCCCTCGCGCTCCTGGACTCTAACCCCCCCACCCCACCCATCAATCTCCACTGTCTTCTTTTCATCTCTTGCCTTTTTGCTTCTTTACATAAACCTCACCCCCCTCTTTCCTACACTTTGTTTACACTTTCAGTACGAATTCATCGAAAGTTTTCAGGCAGTGAGAAGTTTGTGTGCTTGTTTACCATTTACAATAGTCATGAATTAGCATAAATTAATCTGAATATGGAATAAACAAGATGAACATAGCTGTATAATGGCTTGACTCCTGTATATTAATCTACTTCTAGCAAATCATTTTGCATTTACAGGCATCACAACATGTTATGTAACATAGAACACTCTGTCATGCTAAAGTTTGGGCGCCTCGTCAAATGGTATGTTTTGCTGGTTTTGTAAGTGAATATAGATGCACACACTATACACACTGTTGAACACACTCAAACACACATCTGCACATTTTAAAGCACAGTAATTGTTTATTTGCTGAATATAACATACTATAATAAAAAAACACTATATCAAATCAAATGTGGCCAGTGAACAACTTTGTACTTTATATTTTGTGGGTTTTTTCCAAGTTTAATCCAGCAAACAAAAATTGCAAAAAAAATGTTTGTTTTTCTGTCTCTGTTGAGGGATGTTGAGGATATATTCATGTATTTTAACAAAACATTATTTAACTAGGAATGTTCTAAGTTTTCACACCACTGTAATCAAGTTGCCTTTGGTCAAAATATTGCAGAAATCTTACAACAATCTGCAAGCAAAAACTGTAATCGCACCTACAATGAAATCTGGTTCAGATAAATGGGTCTGAATGTGAAAGTGCTTGACAGAGTTTCAGCTGTCATTTTGTGAGGACATATTCACGAGCAGAAAGGCTTTTAAAAGCGCCATATTTGTTTAGATGCTGCAGCAGCTGGTCGTGAGAATAAGTGGGGCACTGTTCTTGGCTCCGTGCGGCCGGCCGGGGCTGAATATGGGATGGAGCTCCTCAGTGAATGAGTCTGTAAAAGTGTGGATGTGAGCCCCAGAGTCTACACAGAAGAAGGACACATGGCCCTCCTCGTAGTCCAGGTAAACCCCCACCTTTTTGGGCCTGACAGAGAGAGCCAGGCAGGTGGGTGGTAACGTGTTGGCGATGTATTGATTTCCATTCCTCAGACTGAGGGTCCAGAAGCCATTGGCTGGATTGACAGTGAACTTCCCCTTCCTATTGACAGACTGCTTGGCCACGCCCAAGTCCCAGTCTGTCTTGTCTCCCACTTCCACCTCCCAGTACTGCCTGCCACAGCCAAAGGCTTCCTTGGCCATGACGTTAGTGACTCTGTCAAACCGTTTGGGGTTCTCTGGGACCTCTTGCTGCTTGTTGGTGTGTCTGACCTCCTTCCTGTCCTCTGAGACAGCAAGGTGGGCGTGAGCAGTACGGGGATTCAGTGTGACCTCAGCTGCAGCAAAGAGGAATAACATGCAATCAGACTTCCAGTGAATGTCACAGCACTTTCAGTACAGTAGCAGCATTAACTGAAGAATTAGTCTATTTTTTAATGACTGAATTCATCTTGCTTTACATGTGCAATCAATGCAAAAAATATGCTTGACTCCCCATGTATCAAATATACACTGATCAGCCATAACATTAGCATCACTCTGAGGGAAAGTGAATAACATTGACTTTCTAGTTATTTTATTACAATGACACATGTCAGGGGGTGGGATATATTAGACAGCATTTGAACAGTCAGTTCTTGAAGTTGATGTGCTGGAAGCAGGTAAAATGGGTAAGTATAAGGAGTCGCTGAGCCTTATTGTGATGACTAGAGGAGTCAGAGCATCTCCAGAAAGACAGTTCTGGAGTGTTCCTGGTATGCAGTAGTTCCTACCTACCGAAAATGATCAGGGTCATAGACACCAAAGGCTTTTTAATGCATGTGGGGAGTGAAGGCTAGCCTGTTTGGTCTGAACCCACAGAAGTGAAACCTACTGTGGTTTAAAAAGTGATGCTGACTCTGATATAAATTGGTCAGAACACACACTGCACCACAGTCAGAGCTGTTTCAGCAGCATGAGGGACTTATTCAGTATTATACAGGTGGTGTTAATATTATGGCTGAGTGGTGTATGCTGTGCCATGATCACATCTAAGTATAAACCTACCTGAATATTTCTGTAACCTCTTCAGCTCTGTGAAAGGACACAAACCACATTCAGATCATTTTTCTTATATAAAGTATGTGTCAAAAGACTGGAAACAGGTTCAGTACAACACATGACACCTGATGGGAGATAAGATTAAACTAAAATTCCCTCATGGTGCACATACAGACCTGCTTTAGAGAGCTTTTTAGCCTCCGCCCTGACAGCATTCATGAAGTCCATCACAGCTTTCCTAGTAAAGCCCACACAAGGGTCTGTCTCTAGGCTGACCTTGGACCAGTCCCTCATCTCTGTGGGTAAATGACTGTAACTCTACAAGGAACAAGAAAAATTGACTGTCAGTTAAGAGTGAGAGACAAGCCAAATGGTTTAAGTGCCTTGGAGCAAAAAAACGGGTGAGGTCCCTGAAACAGTGTGTTATATTTATATTCCCTGGACAGAAAGTGGACTGTGTTGATGTTGGACAAGCATGGAGCACTCACTAAACCAGAGCTATGGCGCCATCTTCTGTCAGATGGCCTACTTACACTAGTAAATGATACCACCATGGTCAGGTTGAATTGTGAAAGGGATATTTTCACTGACCAATTAAAGTGAAAAATCAGGCTTCCCTTACCCTCAGTGTAGTCAAAGATAGACTTGCTTATGTGGTTTCTGATAATGTATGCCAAACTATCCTGTTTAAAAATACATATTTACCAGAAGCAAAGTGCTGTTATTTGACATGACCACTTTTTTTTAATACAGTCATTCATATTCTAAACTGCTTATCCATTTTGAGCTGGAGCCACTCTCAGCTGACTATGGGCCCAAGGCACAGTTCACCCAGGACAGGAGGCCAACCCATCACAGTGCAACGCAGAAACAGACAACCATTCACACATACACTCACACCTATGGGCAGTCTAGTGTATCCAGTCAACCTAAATTGCCTTTGGAGAGTGAGGAGACCAGAGCACCTGAAGGAAACCCACACAAACACAGGGAGAGCTTGCAAACTCCACACAGAAATGCATCCAAGGCACATTAAGTTAATTAACAAAATTAGAAATCACTAAGTAGAGATATGACTATTTAATTAAAAAACATACATTCCTTTTCTGCTAGGAACATTGTCATACAGTGTCATGCAAAATAATGCAATACTAAATACTAGTGACCAATTCATTATTACATGTCCAACACAAAACATCAGAAGCAAACTTTACACACCAAACAGGTCTTTGCTGAGTGTAATCTGAGCTTTGGCTGAACCATTCATTAGTAGATCCAGATTTTCAATCTTTACTTTCATACCTACCGTAGATATTTCAAGCCTGCTTCCAGTTCATTTTGAATGAGATGCCACATGGTTGCAGTTTCAAAGACGTTTCTGAATAATAAGTCTCAATATTAATTACTAAATAATAAGCCTATGTGCAAAGAGCTCACCTTTGTAAATTGTTCCTTGTCATCTGATAGAAGTTCTGCTTTGGTTTGTCCACCTTTCAGCTCAAGGAGCTCCTTCTCCAGATCTCTCACTAGTCTGTCCACTCGTTTCTCCGCCTCCCTCTGTTTCTCCTCCACTGCTGTCACCACTGCCTTATGGGCTGTCTCTACAGCATTCAGGAGGGCAGAGAAAACCTTTTGGCTCTCCTGAACCTCTCTTAGACACGAGCTCTAATAAAAGAAACACCATGCAGATCCTATTAAGGATGATTTTTAGGTTTCATTGGTGATAAGTCAAATACTCTGATTGGCTAGTAAGGCAGCAGACTCACCTTTAGGAGCTTCAATGACTGCTTGAGTTTGTCCACCTTCTGGATTCTGTCCTCAATCATTCGTTCTATGTCTGCCTCAGTTGTCTGCACCTGCAAAAACATTTACTCTTACTTCAAATGA
The DNA here is from genome assembly GCA_037974385.1 of Arnoldichthys spilopterus. NCBI lineage: Eukaryota > Metazoa > Chordata > Actinopteri > Characiformes > Lepidarchidae > Arnoldichthys > Arnoldichthys spilopterus. Next base: position 2,352,115 of record JBBPDA010000138.1, read on the forward strand.
AGCCAAGCTAGGACATTGCTGGGGCCTGACATTTTTAGCTTTAGCTTTTGCACTGGATCTGAGGTTAATGTTGCTAATAAGTAATGGGTTTCTATACTCCAGTATTTAGCATCAAACAAACTGTGTGACACATCAAATCACCATAGAGTATTTTGTCAATTTGTATTTGAAACAGTATGTCCTGTAGTGCCAGAAACCACATAAGCAAGTATATTTTAACTTACCTAAGTGGTTTGAGGCAATTGTGTAAAGATTTGGGCACATTGCTAAAGTGGTAGCTATCATCTTCTACCACAAGCTCCAGCAGCCATGTAGCTTCAATGCAAAGACAAAGAAGCACGTTTTAAACATTAAACATGTCTTGCAATTCAATTACATTTGAGACCAACACTACCCTGCTATGAAAAAAGAACCATTATAATTAAATCAGAAAATTTTGCTTCACAATGGGAAATGGCTCTGGTCTTCAGAGACCACTAGTTTCTTGCAGAATATGTTTAGATCCCATTAGAAAACCATCAAATGCATCTAGAATAAGTTACAGCCCAGCCAACATGTTCATTTAATTTACCTGGGTTTCAGCTGGGCAAAGGCATAGCATGGGTAAATGTATGGGATGTTGCTATGCCTTCTCTATGGGCTTCTTTAATGTTTTGTCAGGGTCTCGCTTGGGCTTACTCTTAACAAAACTGCGTTTTATATGGGCAGGTCCAAAATGGGCCATGTTTTGCTGTTGGCTGGGGGTGACTTGCTTGCTTAGGATATTTAACTTTTGATACAAACTCATCAGAACACAAAATACAATTATCAACCATTAGACATGATTAAAAACCACCAGGAAGCAACAGAAACCTTTAATGATATATGATTTGCAGTACAGGATGAACTAGCCACCTTGCTCAACAAATAATACAATTTTAAAAGTTTTGTTTGGTTCCTTGTGGTTTTTTAATCACCTCTAATGTTTAATAATAGTATTATGTTTCCTAAGACCTGAGTTCAAGAACTGTGACAGCAATCACCTGCTCCCTTAGACACCCCTTCACTAAAGAGCTACTTACAGGTTCATTCAGAACATCCAGACTCTGAGCTCTGGCTTTGGAACCTGAGCGTGACTTTCTGTACTGCTCGGTGACGTCTGCCAGTATGCGGTTCACGCTGAGGTGAGGCCTGGAGTTGAAATGTTTCCCGCAAAGAGGACATTTGTCTGAGCCAGCGCGGCTCCAGTACTTGCGCAAACATCCCTTGCAGAAGCTGTGTCCACAAGGGGTGGTGATGGGCCTGCTGAAGATGTCCTCACACAGGGAGCATAGGAAGTGCTTTTCAGACAGGAGGCCAATAGTAGATGCCATTCCCTGGAATAACAAGTACAGTAAAATGGCTCACATAATACACTTCTCACACACAACTTCTTGTTCCATCAAGGTCATTTTCCTGATCATGTGTGGACTTTTAGTGTTATCATTCAAGTGGAGTTTCATTCAAACAGAAAGCTGGTGCCATCACAAACAGAGAGTCAACCTAAATTGGAAATTTAGGTTTCTTCTGTACTATGAAATTGAAGACAGTATTAGGGAAAGAATCTGATCGGGTGTGAAACTTGCTATCATTTGTTAATATTATTTGTCCTGTGATGTAATCAAAAATAATATAGTACTTAATATGAACCCATGAACTGAGACTCCAAGACTTACATTACTGGTAATGTTCCACTGTTGCCTGTATATGACCAAAACCTTTCTGAGAATTCTCAAACAAAAATATTGTACTTATACTCAAGTATGTTTATGAGAAAACATCTATCTTCAGGTACTGTAGAGTTTCTAAGAATTGTGTATCTCCTTTTAGGACATTCTGTTTTTCTATGTGAGATTTAGCATTTTATTTGAGACAAAAATTATCCCAAAAACAGAAGGGCAGCCGCTACAGCAGATCTTCAGCCCTTATGCGGAAAGATACTGGATGTTCCACTAGCACTTACTAGAGACGATGTAACTTACTTCAGAGAGTCTAAAACACCAACAAAGACAAAATATATTTTTATTCATAAACAGTATTGTAACTGTGTTGGAATGTTTCCACACTGCCTTTTCGGAATGAGATTTTAGCCATTTCTTATTGTCCAAAGCACCTTAATTTAACAGGATGTCCTGGCATGAACAAGTTTTACCTGAAACTCCATCTGACTAACGTCACCAACAAAACAGTTCACACCCTAACTAGCAAACAAGAAATTCCTTGAATTCCAGTAGCTCATAAACTCCATCTGTTGTTCATGTAGTTTTTCTTTAAATAATTGTTAATCATCATAAAATAAAACATAAAAACAAGGCAAAATATGCTAAAAGCAAGCAGATTAATGTCATATTTATCATACAAATGACTTGTATTAGACAATTCATATATTAATCAAGACTCCCATAAAAGATATGTTTTTACATTAGCATATTAAAAGTAAAACAGTAGCCATGCTGTATAAGGAGTGGCACCTTGGTTCAGTCTTACCTGAATATTTGGACTTGGGTTGGATAACCAATTCCTCTCTGGTTCTCTGACGACAGTTCCCTTAACAATGAGCTAAACCATCAAATGCACAGGTGTGTTGAGAGTGAGGGGAGGGGCCAGACACAGCCTGTCTCATGCACTCAAAGTGGTTAAACACATTACATAATGTAATATAAACAGACCAGTCTATGTGAAAAAAGTATGATACACAACAGAATTGTCAAGTCAACTTTATTTTTATAGCGCTTTTTACAACTGACGTTGAATTTTTTTTTTATTTGTTTAAGACCAACTCGCACAGGCCCTGTGGCTTACAAAGCTGTAGAAACAAATTAACATTTTGCAAAATGTTAAGAGTTGTAACTTAAGTCTAAACATGATTTACAATTACAGAATTTTTCCACTTTCCATTTCAATTTTCCTTAAAGTAAATAAAGCAAATCTACTTAGGGGAACAAAACCAATACTGAATTTCTCTGAATTTCATATACAGAAGAAAAATAAAGCATTCAGTGTAAATTATGAAGTGATGGCAAACACAGTCGGGTCCTGAAGATTATGAAGTATTTCCACTATGACTGTGGGCAGATCAGATGTAAAAGTCTGTTCATTCAGTCAGTGCAGCTGAATCAAACTTTGTGAATGTGTGTGACCATGCTTAGCTCACTGTGTCAGACCTCGATTTCTGTGATGTCACCAATGTACAGATGATCCTCACATCATACACAATATAAAAGATGGTTGTGGAACGAGTTCACTGAGATTTTGGTGTTGGGGGCTTGGCAGACTGCCAAAAACCCCACCTCTACCCTGCTTGAGGGATTATTCTGCCCCTTGTATTGCAAGTTTCTATTGCACTTGAGGTGTGTGTTGGTGGAAACTTTCTGCAGTAAGTGGTGACTAATGAGGATTACGAGAACAGACCTGATAAAGATCATTATGACTGGGATCAAGATAAGGTGATAAGGCAGGATTCCCAAAATAATTTGGAGACTCACAAACATGGCCCCCTTTTTTTGGTCAGGCCAACTTCTCAGACAATGGGGCTATTGGCCCCTTTATTCCTCAGCTGGCCACCTGGACAGATCTAAAAAACACCTTTTACTCCTTAAAAAAGAAAACAATATTTTGTGTAAAACCATAATTTAGACAGCCCTTGATTTAATGTTTCATTAAATAAAACAAAACATATTTTTTCACATTTCATATTATAGTTCCAGATTATACAGTTATGTAGTGCTTTCACAACAAAACTCGGAGACGTGACCAAAAACTTAGGGGAAACCACAACGTAGGGGCATATCAATAGAAACAACATAGCTCCACTCTATAAAACACCTAAATGTCTCCTCCTCTATATCCAATTAAAGCTCATCATAAGTGTTAAACATAAGAAATAAAATTAATAACACCATACAGGATGAATGAAATCCTGCCCCAAAAGTAGTTCATGCTTCTAAAACGGCAAAACACAACTGAGGTCCCTTTGCATGAAGATACCATTAATATTTCTCATCTATGATCTGAACTGTTAAATAAACATCCCATTATTTTGTCTAATTGCACTTAATTCTGCATTAAATCATTTGAATTTGTTCAGTAAACAAATCAGAAAACACTAACCTGAGTATCTGATTCTCATTAAAGATCGATGTGAATCAACTATAAACTGAAACCACCTTCACTCAGTTCAACTCAATCCTCAGTGGGAGGTGTGCTTAGATACACAGTATCATTAAGAGTTTGAGATGTGGGAAAAACTCACATTCATATCACGAAAAAAAAATACACAGTAACATGACTGAAAAAACTACAATGTGTCTTACAATATTTGTAAGAAAAAACATCGACCTCAACACAGTTAAAATAATATGGTGCACATGGACGCAGGTGCACACAAACATCATTCATGCATTCTGCACTCTCACTGGTGGCCAGTCATTCACACACATGGAAAACATTCATACTTATTTTTCAGATAAATTTTTAGAGTTGAGAGCATGAGCTACCTACCAAAAGTGAGCCAATGAGTCATGGACACCCAAGGCTTACTGATACATGTGGAAAGCAAAGGCTAGTCTGTCTGGTCCGATCCCGCAAAAGCTACAGAAAAGGTACTGTAGCACAAGTGAATGCTGACTACAACAGAAAGGGGTCAGGCAGTGCACCACAGTGCTGTTTCAACAGCATGATGGGGACCTACACAATGTTAGGCAGCTGGTATTAATGTTATGGCTGATTGGTGCACATTTTGTATAATCTGTTATAAATATTACCTCTATGACCACAATTTTAAACTAGTACAAATTCTTTTTTAAGCCAAATTAATATGTATAACCAGAATTTCAGACAAATAGAATTTTTATCTCTCTTTAAAAAATAAACCTCCCTAATTGTATCTTCTCCTGTGGCACCCACCCAAGCACGCTGCGTCCACACACCAGTTCCTTTTCTTACTGCCCATTGCTGCTTTATGAAATTAAAAGTAACATTTTTTACTTGTGACTATTTGACGTAAAGAGAGGCTGCCTTCATAAAAACCCTTATTGCTCTCTGTAAGGCAAAGCAGTTCCAGCAAAGCAGTTCCAAGCTGCTCCAGCAGCACCTCCGAGTACAACACCAAGAGCTGCTCCAACAACTCCTCCTACCACCACACCCTTAAGCCCCATTGCCATACCTAACACGGCACCTACAAATGCTCCTTTTCCTACTGCTGCTGCATAATCTACCAGTCTAAGAGTAAAGCCAAGCCTGTCAGCTATCAGCACCTCTGCCTTCTCCCTGTTCTCCAGGTGGATCCTTTCTTCGTAAAGTTTCTGCTGTATGTCAAAATCTTCCCCTGAATGCTCCCTCTTCAGTGCCTCCAGAGTTTTCATGACCTCCTTCTCCCTTTCTTTTGCAATGAATTTTTCCTCTTTCTTTATTCTTTTATCTGCATCTTTAAATTCACTGTTGGTAAAAAAACTACGTTCTGAAACCATCTCGTCAATCCTGTTGAACAGCTCTCCTGTCACGCCGCTATTGTCCTCTTTTGTTCCTCCACTGAAGGTGAAGTACTTCTGCCCACACTTCTGGATAAGCTCCTTGATTTCCTCAGTCTTTTCCTTGAGTTTTTGGTCTGACAGCTCCCCTTGATGGTACAGAACAACAACTGTGTGGTTCAGGAAACTTTCTCCAAAGTACTCCACCACCGGTTTGAAAACATCAAAGGCATCTGATGGCAGATCTAAGGGGTGTAGCACAAAGAGGACCGCATGTGGCCCTGGGCAGGAGAAACAAATGGCCTTCTTGAGCTCCTTTTTAAGCACATCAGGTGCTAAAACATGACTGCTGAGGTTTGGGCCATTGACGAGTGTCACTTTTCTCTCCAGAACATGTCCTGAGGTTTTCATGGTTATAACAGTGTTTGGATCAGCCCCATGAAAGACTTCTTTCTGCAGGATCGACTCGGTGAGAGAGAACTGATGAGGACCAAAGTTTCCAAATACCACAATTCTCAGTGAAGTGTCACCAGTACTAACTGAAAAACAGGTTTAGAAGGAATGGTTATAGACCTTTTTTCTATTTACAGTCATCTGTTGCCAGTACCTACACTGCAGGAGCCTGTGTTATGCAAATGACCCTTATAGGCAGTCTGTCTACTCACTGGTAGGAGGTTCATCAATGCTTTTCCTCCGCTTCGTACAAGGCCCTAGGGAAATATTTTAGCAGTGAATCAGAGCAGTTCTCAAAATATTTAATAATGCTGTGCCAAAATATTTCTCACCTTTGTTTGATGCCATCTTTTTTTGAGATCTCACAACCTTCCTGTTGTCAAAGAAACTGAACTGAGAATTAAGTTGACTCTTAAACAGTCCTAATACAAAGACACACTTTAACAACCTTTTGTATGACTCATGATTGAGGGATTAATTTATCTTTCCCTGGATCTCACACGCACACTGCTAGCTTTGCTCATGTGAGTGACAGCTTAGCTACAGGCTCATTCACAAATGTTTACATTCAGACAGTACAGGTAGGATCTTCAATGAACAGGTGGACTAAAGTGAATACTTATAAGAGGATTAAAAAAATGATATTTTTACTGATGGGGCAAAGCTCTCGTACAGGCAGTTAAAGTAGTCAGATATTTAGAGTCTACTCACTTAGAACATCTAAAACCACTTAGAATGAAATGGTTTTACATTAGTTATCATAATACTGCTAAAACATTTTTATTTATAGCTTTTTTTTAATGATGGCCCTATGAACTTTCTGCTTATTTGCTGAAGACGTACCACAAGCAGTTGTGGCCTAGTAGTTACGACATTGCCCTTGTGAACAGAAAGTCACAGGTTCAAGTCCTGACCCGGGTACTGTTGAGGTTACCTTAAGTCTTGCTACACTGCTTCTCATAGCTGCCTGCTGCTCCATGTGTGCACAAGTGATAGATTAAATGCAGAGGTCATGTTTTGCTGTGGTGCATTTTGTGTGTGTGCGTATGATTGAGTGTGTTCACAATGACAAATAGTCACTTTCACTACATTATAAAAAATTTTGTAGATTCTGACACCAGCATATGAAAACAGATCATCAAAATCCCAAATCACATGAGATAACTGTTTTATAATAAAATAATAATAATTATTATTATTATTATCATTATTATTATTATTTAAAAACCGGTTAGGGTTTGGGTTAGGCTTTCATGAAATAACCTCATGAAATGCAGTAGGCCTTGTGAGCTTCAACCTCATCACTACACACTGCCCCCTACCGGTGGGATCTTGCTACCGTTGTAACATTTATGGTGGACTGAAAAAAAGCGAATTAATCTTCCAACTTAAGCCTCTAAAATGCTCTGAATCGAGTGGAGAGTGTATTTAAAGCTCTGTTACTGAAAACGTACCTTTCCTTTGCGCTGGTTGATGCTGGTGAGCTTTTAACTTTACAGCGCAGTTCGCTTTCACTTTGTCTAGAAAACAGCTGTCAATAACACGACCACATGAGGCTTCAGCCCTCGCTTTTACAAAATTACAACAAAATCAGACTACATTAATATGCCCTAAAGTAGAAAACAATATGTGGAAGTAACATTAAGCCTCGCACTGACGAACCTCACACTGATCTCGCGCACGAAAACGAAAGCAAACATTCCACAACAGCAGGCGTGCGGATTGGCTGAGCGTCTGGAGCCCCTCTGGAGGACCGTCAATGAAGTGAAAATACTGACATCATTGGTAAAATATTGCTCCACTACAAATAAAAAAAATGATACATGAGTTACACCTTCTTTTTAAATCTGAACCTTGCCTGTATACTGTATATTTTATACTGAATATTGTATATAGTTTACTATTCTTCATTGTATAGTCTGTTGTGTATTGTATATAGTGAACCATTCACTGTGTATTGTGCGTTGTATTTCCTCTTTTAGCCAATGTGAGTATTGTATACCGTCTGAATCTTACATGTGCATGTCACACACTTTACTAGAGAGACATCATCAGTTGGAACCAAACTCCTTTGGTGTGTAAACACACTTTGCCAATAAAACTGATTCTGATTGTTATAAGTACTGGTGTACATGCTTTTAAAAAAAAAGTATTTAAAAGTCCATTTTTTGTGATGTCAGCAAACTGTGGGCAGTGGTGGCCTAGTGATTAGGACCTTGCCTGTGTGAACAGAAGGTTGCATGTTCAAGTCCTGACCCAGGTGTCACTGGGGTTACCCTTAAGCAAGGTACTGTCCCATTACACTGCTCACCTGGTGCTTTATATTTCGTGGATGTGTGATGGGTCAAATGTAGAGGCCACATTTCACTTTATTGTGTTTTTACCACAATTCATCTTTACAATCCAAATCTAAAACACACCTACTGAATGGACTGACCTGCTTGTAAAGACTGTAGAATAAAAACAATTCTGGAATTTCCTACAAAGCCTATAGAAACATAGTTGAATGGATAAAAGGACAGCCACTGTTGTTTTTGTTTTTTTAATAAACACCCCCACCTTTGTCTTATTGGCATCGTTTTCTACATGAATCCGCTGCCGTCTGTTACTGTTTCCTGTTAGGATTCAAACAGGACCGACTGTTTTGTCTCAACTGGTTTCTGTATGCATTCACACACACTGTGTTAACACACAGTGTTATATGACTAATATGACTGTATAAATAAGCACCACACAAATGTCCATGGAAGCCAGTTATCTTGATAAACAGCTGAGATGTAAAATCAGTCCTGATATGACAACATGGCAGACAAATCCATAAAAATCCATAAAAAAAACTTCTGACTAATCATAGCATAAAACCAACAACTGCTTCATGCACAGAAAGCTTCATTTAAAATGCTTACTGGAACACTTTGGCTGTATCCCAAACTGCAAACTACCACACTAAAGAGTGTGTAAAACATTGCAGCACAATTAGAAATGCATTCAGTAAAGTAGACGGTAAAGTAGAGAAGTGTGTAGATTGGGGCTCATCCATAGCAGTTAAAAAGCAAATAGCCTATATCTGTAGCCCAGGGGTGGGCACCTTCTCCAAGCACACACACACAATAACATTGACACTGCCAGACCATTCTCCTAGCTCTGATTGGTTGTTTTGATTTAGTTGCAGTAGATTCTTACAAAAAGCAGGTGCACGATGTAGCAGAGGAGTCGGAGGAGTCCGTGTAGTGGAGGAGATTTTTCACAGAAAATCTGTTTTATGTACTACTGTCGGGACACAGTGACAGTTTTAGCAAATATAACAAAGAGAGTCTACCCCTGGTTCTGTACGTTTCTGTGTTTTTTTTTTGTATCGCGTAGGTTCACAACCCTGGTCTTGGAGGACCCTCTGCTATGCACGTTTTTGTGTTTGCTCTGTTCGTAAAACACCTGATCCAAAACATGTCCTGGATTTAAGTGGGTGTGTTAGAGCAGGGAAACAGTGAAATGTCCAGGGCAAGTGGGCTTTAAGCCCAGGGTGTTAATTAGTTAATGGGCTGAATGCTAGATATGAGAAAGCACAAAATGAGCAAAGTGCAAGTTTCAAAGGTCTGGGATCGGGAACCCCTGATATAGACTGTACCACTGATGCAGGAACAAAATATAATATCTGCAAAAAAAGTAATTTTATAGAAGCTAAAAAAAACGTATTTTCCAATTATGTAAAGTAAATGCAAAATGACTAAAAAAATGTCATACGTTTGTCACAATTTGTCTATAAATTCTCACAGTGCAATAAGCTTGTTTTCTAGTTATTTATTTCATTTTTACTTATTGTTAGAATGAACAAAAAATTGTGGCGAATAAGACATTACCTCAAAGCACTTTAATGTGTAAAAGTCTGAATAACTCCTTCAGTGTGGTGAATGAACAAAAATCCAGTTGCTGTTAGCTGAATAATCAAACATCCACCAGTGTTCATGACTATAAGCATCACAGTAGGAACCTTTGACATAAAAACTTTCAGGAACGTTCTTCAGTATGAAGATCACAGTACTCAAACCCGTGGTGCACGAAAGAACCTGTTAATGAAAGCTGAGTTGAAGTCACTGACATGGGGTCCCACTCTTTCATCTAGGTGTTCAATGGCTGATTGGACCGCACCCCCTGCCGCCCCACCCACAGCACCTCCAACAGCTCCACCCACTGCCATACCAGCCAGTCCCTCCACCAAGCCCACTACCATTCCCATAGTAGCCCCAGCTGCAAAGCCCAGCACAAATCCGATGGCCAGTGAAGTCCTGAGCCAGCTGTTGTCCAGCTCGGCCTTGGCCCTGATCTCCGCCCCCACACTGGCATTGTAGGCCTCCATTTGCCAGTGTAGCTCCTCCCCCTGGAACTGCTCCTCCAGCTCCCGCCACGCCCTCTCTGTCTCAGCTGATCTCTTCTTCACCAGCTTCTTCACCTCTTTCCGCACACTCTCATCAGCCTTGCGGTAGGCCGGGCTGGTGTAACAGCGTCCCCCCATGACTCCCACCAATCTCTCAATCTTCTGTAGAAGCTCCCTGTCTCTCCTGCAGCTCCTCCAGTTCTTGCTGAAGATGTGGTAGCGGCAGTTGCACTGCTCAATGAGCTCCCGCAGATGCCAGTCTGTTTTCATGATTCTGTCATCCAGTGCTGCGCCCCCTAGGTGTCCGTCGTAAGCCAGGAGGACCATGGCATAGTTCAGGATGCTTTTTCCAAAGTGCTTCCTCACCAGCTTGGGAGTCCAAATGTCGTTTGGGGAGATTTCCTCTAAGTCAAATGCGATAAGGATGGCGTGAGGACCAGGTGATGACAAACATGTTGCTCTTTTCAGCTCCTCCCTCATCTTACTCTTGGACAGATCTTTATTGTACAGGTTTGGAGCATTGACTACGGCCACCTGTCTCCCTGCGAGTTCACCCAGATTCTTTCTGCTTCCAGCAATGCTACACACGTCCTTAGAGAACTCCTCTCTTCCTAGAATGTAGTTGGTGAGGAGGAATTGAGATGGGCCACTGCTGCCAATCACCACTATTCTCAGCTCAGTCTCAGCAACCACTGGGGGACACAAAGGATGTGGTGTTGTTATGAGCATTGTGCTTTACATGGTACAAGTTAACAAAAAAGAGTATTAAAAACAATGAAAAAGAAGAAAAAAATCAGCACCAAAAAGAAAAACGTCCCAATTAATCAGAATTAAATATATAATATAATATAATATAATATAATATAATATAATATAATATAATATAATATAATATAATAATTATTATACACTATTTGTATAACTATAATAATTTGATTGTTAATTCTAATTATGTAATTTATTTTATTCTATCCAAATTAACTAAACAATTAATTATATTTTTCCATTTTAAAAAAATCGTTCAAGTTAGACGACACCATACAAACAGTATACACATGAGATGTAGGTGACTGAGTGATAAAAAAAAAAACCTCACCTGCCCAGCTACATGAAAGGACACATAGACAAATGAGAGGACATTCTTTGAAACTTACCTTCCCCCTTAGCCATTCCCCTCATTGTATATTCTCCTTCAGAGCAGTTTATCCAAGCTAGGAAGCACAGTTAAAAACCTTATTAAATCAAAAACACCATCAGCAAAAAAATATTAGATCAAGTATAATGGTTATTGTCTCACTTCAGTGTTCTCTCCCTGCTGACACTGTGTGAGCTTTAATACTGGATGGAAACTGCCCCCTGGGCTCATTGAATTTGTCGTGCATTCTCACTCACACACACACCCCCTTCAAATGTGCCTCGCCATCCGACGATTATTTAACAGTGACATACTACACGGTCAATACTATGTCACTGTTAAATAATAACTACCTCTGTAGTTTACTAAAGACTTGTAGTGGAACTTCTAAGTGAAGCCAGCATCTATCAGCATGAGAAGTGATGTTAATCAATGAGGATCACACCATCCAAATATATGTACAAAAAGGGCAGTGGTGGCCTAGTAGTAAGAGATTTGCCCGAGGGTTGCAGTTTCCAGTCCCTACCCAGGTACCACTCAGGTACCCTTGAGCAAGGTACCGTCCCGCTTCACTGCTCCCTGAGTGCCCTGCTTCATGTGTGGATGGGTTAAATGCAGAGGTCACATTTAGTTGTGGTGCACTTTGTGTGGTGGGGTGTGTTCACAAAAATAAAGTCACTTTCACTTAAAAATACATGTAACTACCCTTAACTGAGATAATTTTTCCTTTTCTTAAAATTATTTTTCCCCCTATTATATGATAAATACCCAGTTACATATCTAAGGGCTGTTGCAATTAGACCATTAACACCCCAAAGATGTTGTTGAATGTCATTAAGGCTCAGCTGGCTGTCGATCAGAACAGATTACAGCAGACAGGAGAAGGCCTGAATTAGCCTAATCAATTGTCTCCCTCGTGGCGCTGGGAGATTAGACCGATGACAACATCTGGGAAGCGTCAGTTTAGTCAATTGACTAAAACAGGGTGTAAATCAAACAGATTACAACCAGACGAGGGGAACAACGCCTCAAAAGTCCACTGTGATTGAAGAGCAGAGGCTAAAAATACCGTTCAGACTGCTAGTGTACTCAACAGCGACCCCGTGTACTCACGGGGGTGTTTGGGTAAAGCGGTGTGTCACAGCAAAATAGCGCCGTGCAGCAAGTATCCGCTGTGCACCAGCTCTGTGGATTATTAATTATACTTTTTCTTATTTTTTAATGGACTGATGCCAACTGGTGTTAGGAGCTAGTGTCTCAAATGCGTTTAAATGCCTAGTCAGTACCGTGCTTCAGTATGTGATAAAATGGTCCACGCGTGGCGAGGTTTTCTACAGCGGAAGTATGGGGTCTCTGAGATTTGCACCACGTTGTGCAGAACTTACACACACGAAGCTTCGCTCTATGTTCACGTGAGTTAAAGTTATAGTCACTGACATGGCGTTACAAAGACGTTGGTTGTGTTCGATTAGTTCAAGTCATGTTGAATGAAACGTCCTTTCCTGTCCACTTTCCTAGTTTTGAGTAATCTGGTAATCAGGTGGATCCACATTCTAATCAGCTCTTAGTGAGTCCATGAGCTACAGATCAGGCGAGATCAGGGTTAGCAGAAAGGACAGGAGGCTTCATTCAACTAGTTAGGCATAGCGCTTTATAGTGTCTCAGTAAAATAATCTCTCTCTCTCTCCCCCCCCTCTCCAAATAATGTATGTCCCAATATGTTTGTGTGTATACCTGTGTGTAGTCCATTTTATCAGAGATACAAAGAAAGTGAAGTGAAAGTGACTATTTGTCATTGTGAACACACTCAAGCACCACAACGAAATGCAACCATCACACGTGCACACGTGGAGCAGTGGGCAGCTATCAACAGCGCCCGGGGAGCAGTGTAGCGGGACGGTACCTTGCTCAAGGGTACCTCAGTAGTGCCCAGGCCGGGACTCAAACCTGAGACCTTCAGGTCTCAAAGGCAGTGTCCTAACCACTAGGCCACCACTGCCCAAACTGCCAAATGAACCATAGCCATATTGCAACCTGTCCTGATAACACAATCAAGGAGTTTGATTCTTGCTATGAAAGTGACTAGTTGTCATTGTGAACACACTCAAGCACCACAACAAAATGTGACCTCTACATTTAACCCATCACACATGGAGCAGCAGGCAGCTATCAACAGTGCCCAGGGAGCAGTATAGCAGGACGGGACTGCTAGAGGGCACCTCAGTAGTGCCCTGGCTGGCCTTCAGGTCTCAAGGGCAGTGTCCTAACCACTAGGCCACCACTGCGGTGACTTATCCTACAGTCAAAACCAAACTATGCAGCCTGTCAGTGAAGATGAATACATGTGCTACCAAGTTCTGAAGCAAAAATCAAGGACAGAAATATCTCAGGTTTTAGTTTAAAGGATCTTTTAAAGGATTTTTGCTCTATTCATTGCATTGTGTGGCATCAATGTATGCTGCCATGCTTTTTAAAATACATAGGGCCTCTTTTCTTTATGTGGATAATTCAAGCTGCTATTTTCTGAAGACCTGAATAGACCCCTTCTCTCTTTAAAGTGGCCCTACTGCCTAAAGAGATGCTCCTACTGCAACTTCAACAAGTACATCCCTCGCTCAGTGAATCATGCTCTAATGACACAGAGCCTGCAGAAGGAAACTCAGACACTGCTGCACATCAGTCAGGTTTCTCGGTAGGTGATTGTACTCATATTTTTTACTTGGGAAGGTGGGTTTCCTGCCACTGTGATCATGAGTAGGGCAGATCCTAGTGTTTATCCTAGTGTCATTTTGGGCAAAATGAATGTTTTGGGCATAATGCACATATACTATCAATTCGTCTTTGTTCAGAGAAAGCCATATACCTCAGTTTTTCTTTCCTTTTTTTTGATTTTTATATTTCTACATCAACACTGCAACTGGCATTTACATTGTGTGAAGCTTTCATGATTAAAATTATAAAAATGCTCCAAAATCACTTGTTCTTCAGTTAACTTGCATTACAAATTAGGATAATTTCTGCCTTCTCCTGTAAAGTTACTGTTTTGGAGATACTTGTTTTTTCTTGGACAGTGATGAAATATATGTTGCATGTGGTGCATCAATGTTCAGTGAACTTATATTTATTTTAATTACTCTGATGTTTTTTGTACAGTTGTTTAGTTTATGGTTGAGAAAATAAAACACAGTGAGGAATATTCACTGATAGATTTTGCACAAAAAAAAGGAAGTTTACAAAATTTAACCTGTAACACAATAAAAATCATTCTGTGTCGATAAGCACTGTCTGTTTTCCTTTAGCATTACCTCTGTGTTTTTCGGTGGTGGGACACCCAGCCTGGCCCAGCCCTCTACCATCGCTGCTGTCTTGGAGACTGTATCCAAACACGCACAGTTGTCTTCTGATGCTGAGGTCACCCTGGAGGTGAACCCCACACCTGCAGGAAAAGCCAGACTCAGAGATTTTGTGACGGCAGGAGTCAATCGATTTTCCATTGGGATCCAGGTGAGTTGCACAGCAACACTTCACAGAGTTGAAATAGATTTACTTTGTTGTTATTTGTTGTTATATCTATAAAGTTAATCTAATACTGTCTATTTAAATCTGACACTTCAGCAACATATTCATGGATTTATTTGAGATCCAATGCAGCACAAAGGACAGAGCTAAAATAACAATGAATGTGTTGCTGTCCAGTTACTTACTGCTCTGTGTTTAGTCTCTAAAGGTCACCAACCTGAACATGCTTGGGAGAGATCACAGTCCACAGCAAGCTCTCCAGACACTGTCAGAAGCCAGGAGCCTCTACCCCGGACGTGTGTCAGTAGATGTGATGTTTGGGCTTCCAGACCAAAATGTAGCTTCCTGGCAGAGTGAGCTGAAGGAAGTACTGTCTGTGTGCGATGACCATGTGTCCTTGTACCAGCTGACCCTGGAGAGGGGCACCCAGCTCTTCAAACAAGTCCACCTAGGGGAAGTGTGTATGCCTGGTGAGGATGTCACAGCCACAATGTACAAATCTGCTAGAAATATTCTCAAGAAGGCAGAGTTTTTTCAGTATGAGGTGTCCAACTTCGCTAAGAATGTAAGTTTTCTGGATAAACATACATTCACCACCACACATCATATTACCGCACAATTTGCAGTGTTGTTTTTGCACCACAATACAATACATTTAAAATAACAAATATGTTGTTTTCTAGAAAGCAAATGTAAATACAAGTGCAACATCCAGGCAGGAATAAGCAAACAAAAGTAAATGACTGTGCTTCGACATTTGTATTTGCCAAAGCTTAATATTAAAGAAATAAAATGCCCTAGACCACAGACTCCCAACCTTGTGCAACTTGCAACCTAAACAACTGAACACAGAAAGTTCAGCAAACCATAAAATTTAGCCAAAACGAATGTACCTAACAACAGTTTTACCCAAATTTAAATAAATATAATACAATAATCAGTGCAGCCTATCAAATTTCACCTGACTATGTAATCATGCAACATACTAAACACAAAAACACCTGAAAATATTAAGTTTGTAGCTCTTTATCCATAATGGATAATTTCCAAATGTTTTAATTAGAACTTTCAAAACAATACCTTAATGATGGAAATGCACATATAAACCCAAATGGCAAAATCTTGCCACTTGCATACCATAGATATCAGAATATCTGTCTACAAGTGGGTGAAGCATCCGAGGCTGAGAGTAAACATTGTAAGAAATTGCTAAATTCATAATTTGAGCCAATTTTGTGGTGTCTTTATCCAACTCCAACCTTACACCACAACACACTGTGATGAAATACATTGTTGTATTGTAACACCCCAATATGCTGTGGTGGTAAATGAAATCAAGAAAAAAACAGTAGTTTTATGAAACTGTGGGGATTTCTTATAGATTATTATTGTACTTTTATCATTTTTATATTTTTATAAAACTTTGAAATAATTTCTCAGTATATGACCAATATTTTATAGTATATGCATCATTGTGCATCATTACACCTCTTGAATTGACAAATCTGCTTCACCATAGCATTACATTTCATACCAAGCATTCGGGCTGGTGGTGTGTGTTCTTTTTTTTGTAGGATGCTGTCAGCACACACAATATTGGCTACTGGAAAGCACAGCAGTACATAGGTGTTGGACCTGGTAAGTGTATCATATTTAAAGGTTTGGTTTGTGTGAGATAAGTGCATGTACATGTATTAAACTCTTTGTGAGGACCAAATAATAGGAATATCGGAAAATCTGTAGAAGTGAGAACATTTTGCTGGTCCTCAAATAAAACTATGCTGTTTTCTCCATGAATTCAAATTTTTAGGAAAAACTAAAAGAACAGAAAGATCATCTTTAGTTCACCGGGGTTAAGTTTAGGTGTCAGTATAATGTTATTGAAATATGGCCTAACAGAAGCTAGTGGAATGTTGAGCTTGGTTTTATGTCAGTATTATCTTATGTCTGTCAGGAGCACACGGCCGCTTTGTTCCTCGTGCGCAGGGAGGGGTTCTGAGGGAAGCGCGCACTCAGACGTTAGAGCCTGATGTTTGGATAAGAGAAGTCCAGCAGCATGGACATGCAACACGGAGGCGGATTCAGCTTAGCCATCTTGGACTGTGAGGATTATTTATTCAAAACTTTATTTGTAACACACAGTTATAAATGATTTACAGCTTGAATAGACTGAGAGTGTAGGATGTTAATAAGTAAAGCTGATGTTTTGGTTTCTTGTGTTCAGGTTGGAAGAGGTTTTGGTCATGGGATTACGTATGAATGAAGGAATCTCTCATCGGGTAATGCACTGCAGCATTGCTGCTGTAACATACACTGTATATCCAAAAGTACTCATGCAATGAATTTCGCTTCTTTATAGTGCACGTGTCACTAAGGCAGATGTTGAGATGTGCAAATACAGCTTAAATAATTGTCCTAGAATCACTGCCAAAAGAATCAGATGCTCTTGTGGCTGTGATTCTCACATCAATGGTGGGATAAACTCCCTAATTAATACCTTATTTTCAGAAGAAAGACTGGATAACACAGTGTCTGGTTGCTGCTGGACATATAATGTACATTTCCACTGTCTAAACAACAGCTCGTATTTTCAAAATGCCACTTTTACAGGAGAAGAAATACATTTCTGAATCAAATCAAAAGTCCAATGATGGTGAAATATAAAGAGCACAGTAGATGAAGCAGATGCCATTTTCATATCTTGTTAGTGCGCTGCAATGGGAGAGTAGTCGAAATCAACGTCAGACACATTGGAACTGTTTTCATAAATGTATTATATGAGAGAAAGATTTTAGAGATTGAACCCCAAAGTATAAGAAATTGTTAACAGTTGAGTAGAGAGAGAGAGAGAGAGTGAGTGAGATGGAGGAACGTGACACTTGAACATCATCATCCCGTGTGAGGAATGTGCAAAGACAAAGGTAAATGTTTTTATGACCAGCCTGACTCAGCTTACTGACCCAACGGTCTGAATGTGCTGAAGTAAAGAAGGCCAGTGGTCTTGTGGTTTGTTAAAGAGACCTTATTCAGTGAGTAAAACTCCATTAGCATCATTCAGGGATAGAAAGAGAAAGATAGAATCAGAAATGTAGTAAATCAGTACTCAGACTTTTAGATTCTTCAGTGGAGATCAAAGGTTTTGTTCTGACAGTGATGAAATTTTATTATAAACATTTTCTAAGGTGATGTGGAGAAACTGTGACCTATCACTGTGAGGTCTGACACCGCATTTGTATACTTGTTTTTCGGTGGGACAGCACTGGACAGCATTCAGTCCAGAGGCAAACTTCCACCAAGTTCTTGGAGTATCGGAAGATTTCCAACAGCTGCAGGAGAGAGGACTGCTAATCCTTGATGACAGGTGACTGCAGTCTGAGTGTGAGATTCATTGTAGTAATATTTACAACCTTCTTTATCAGTTCCACTACAACTGGACCACAGCAGTGCATCATGTGGGCAGTGGAGGCCTAATGGTTAGGACGTTGCCCTAGTGAACGGAAGGTCGCAGGTTCAAGTCCCAGCCTGGGCACTAGGCAAGGTACTGTCCCGCTACACTGCTCCCCGGGTGCGTTTGGTAGCTGCCTGCTGCTCCACGTGTGCACATGTGATGGGTTAAATGCAGAGGCCACATTTCGTTGTGGTGCTTGAGTGTGTTCACAATGACAAATGGTCACTTTCACTTCACTTTAGCGTTCCTCCTGCTTCAAGCATTCAGTGTTTGGCTGGGTTATTAGCTGGGCATACATAGCATATGAGAGTGAGTCTAAGAGAGCACAGAAAATTCAGAATCTTTGAGTTCTCGCTGATCTTCAGTCTCGCTTTTCCCCTTGTGTCTTCATTTAAAGACTGAAGAGAAATGCTTGTTTTGATTTTTTTTACAGTTTGTATCACTACTTAATTGTAAAGCACTGTAAACAGCAAAGAACTGTCCATCACTCTAATGACTGTAGCCCGTCTGTAAACATTGCCCTGATTCTCAGCTTCTGCCTGCAGGGGACTGAGGTGTTCCTGGAACGGGTTAGCTTTACTGGACAGTATTTTGCCTGTGCTGCTGCTGAGGCTGGAGACATTCTTCCAGAAGCCTGCAGGCTCTGCTGCCACTGCAGACAGGACATTGGGACAGAGAGAAAGATGACCAATTCACTTACAATCAGAGGGGAACAGAGCCAACATCGATGTGCTCATATGCAGACCTCATGTATTCTGGAAGTATGAAGAATAATTCCTCTGTGTTTCTTTTTTATGATGCTGGACACTGGAATGCAGATGCAGAATGTTTTCCCCTCTAGAGACTAAAATATCAAATATCAAAGTTAGATGCACATCTCTACTGAAGGAAAAGGCCACTGGGGTCTGTTTCTCTGTTGATTAGTAGAATAAATCACTGCAGTTTTCATAATGGTGACATTTTTTAGCTTAAAGTTTCATAAAGCCACATATTCTCAGTTTGAAAGGGTGCACATTAACTTATTCAGGGGAACATGCACTGTTTATCTTGACATACTTGATTTACATTAGAATTATTCATGTCAGGACTTTGTCTCTCCACTCACAGCAAAAACAGTGCATACATCCACTCGTGCTGCTTTGTTACTATGCGATTTGGAACAGATTTAATCATTTTATACCAGCAGCTTACCAGTACATTATCTCAACATGCTCTCGACTTCCCAAAGGCAAGTGTGCACTGACTTTGAGAAAACAGCTAAACTGCACTAAGGCACATGTATATGGAACGTGTTGCTACTCACCTTTTAGTCTAATGCTGCATTTTCACAGCTGCATTGTCCATACAAGGTTCTGTGCATTGGCAGTTGGGTAAAGGACCTTCTGTCTGCCTTCAGTGTGTACGATACTCAGCAATGCTTTATTTGTCCATGCCTTTCTTTTCCATTCTGTTGAATTAATCTTCACACTGGCACCCAGTTAGTGTGTATTTGGTTGTGTTTTGATGATGTTGCTATAATATTACCTTACATTTAGCCTGATAAGACCACAGCATTACTGAAGTATTGATACTGCCCTTTTATTAATTCTGCATAACTACAAGATACTAGATGCTATAGTTAATGTAAAATTTTATTGTGAAACAATACATGAAATTATATGTATGAAAAGTGCTATTAATATTAGTAGTAGTGTATTAAGTAGTTTTCTAAATGTGTGAAGTGTTTTAAACTGCAGTGTTTATATTAAATATGCTGCTATTATATACACCGATCAGCCATAACATTAACACCACTGACAGATAAAGTGAATAACATTGACTATCTAGTTATTTCATTAAATTGGCAACTCACAGTTCGTAGTTCGTACCTACCAAAAGTGATCCAAGGAAGGACAACTTGGGAAACGGTGATAGGGTGATCTCTGAGGAGGCCTTTAGTCCAAGAATTTAATTGCTGGTAATGATTCCATTCCATTGGCGCATGTATATGACAATAAATCTTGAACTTAAACTTGAACTAGGGTCACAGGCACTCGAGGCTCACTGATGCATGTGGGGAGTGATGGCTAGACCATCTGGTCTGATCCCAAAAAGGAGTCAATGTGAAAACGTGAAATGCTAGCTATGGTGTTAATGTTATGGCTGACCTGTGTGGGCAGGCAGGCAGTATGTAAGTGTTAATATATAGGTATGTTAAAGGAGTACTGGGAAAGTTGAGTGTTACTGAAATTACAGCCACTAGAGGGAAGCAAAGTAAAGGGAGCTTAACTGGCCCACGCTGAGCTCTGCTAAACTTAATATTTCTTCAGTAAATTCATAAACATCTAACGTCAATCACTGTGAGCAAGATTATAGTACTTCTGTATCTGCACAATGCTGCTGCTTTAAGAAGCTTCTTGTTTTTACAGCTTTCCCAAAACTGTCTGATGAACTGTGTATCTGAGACAAATGACTTTAATGATGAGGTCAGAACAGCTTCCAGGAACTTTTTTCACAAGTTCCCCTACGCAGAGAGTAACTTCATGTGTCATGATGTCACAGCGTTGCAGTTCCCCCCTGCTTTGCCTCACCCCACCCCACCCTATTCTGTCCGCATGCCTCTCTCCAGTGACGTCACCAGGTCTTTGTTGGAAAACAAAGAATTTGATCAGGAGTCTGTTTTCAGGACAAATAAAGAAGCGGGGCGGGAAGTGGGAGTGAGCAGGCCTATGTAAAACACACACACACACATACAGGTTAGTATTGCTATCTTTGTGTGTACATTCCACTGACTTCTGTAATGTTGTGTATTTTAATAATATTGCACCAACATCTAAACCTAACCCTAATCTTAACCTCAGTAAACAAGACAATCTTTCTGCTCTTTTAGTTTTATCTAGTTGAATATGGGGAGAAACCAGCATGTTTTTCTTGTGAGCACCAACAAAATGTCCCTATTTGTAGAGATTTTGTCATTATGATGACATTTGGTCCTTACAAAGAGCTAAAAACATGTACACACACACTCTCTCTCTCTCTCTCTCTCTCTCTCTCTCAGAGAAGAATGTTAACCGGCTGCTGCCCAGTGCAGGAATGTTTGTGTGTGTGTGTGTGTGTGTGTGTGTGGAGGGGGACATGACGTCGTGACCATTAAAAATGCATGCTCCTACCAGAGAGCAGAGAACGCCCTGTAAAGCCAATAGGAGCTGATGGCTCAAGTCGAGGAGTCACACCCAGTGCTGCAGGAAAACACTCCTGAATGTTCATCATTCACATATTGTCCAAACACTCTGCGCTCTGAGTGCCTTTGATCCATGATCTGATTATTTTAGAAGTGAATCAAAAGATCAGACTTTATTTATATCCCTGGTGGGGAATGGGGGCTGAACTGCTTATGTGAATGTTTGGCCCAGATCTACACATCAAGGTCCTGAGAAATACGGCCAGTAACTTTTTAAGTTTGTGGAAGTAGACGTAAGTGTCCCCGAAGGTCACCCAAGGTTCAGATACACTGCCAACTTATCAAGACCCTTTCTTGCAGCAAAACAGGAGATCACAAGAAACACAGCCTGATTGTGCATGGGAGAAATGCTGCTGGTAGGACAGCTAACGTAAACTGGCGTAGATATGTGGTGCTCAGAGAAGAGCTGGTTATTCCAGAAATTCCCACATAGTCTAGCTTGATCTACCAGTTTTCACCCTCCCACATTCTCAAGTGCAGCAGCAGTCCTGCAAGTGAAGGACAACAACACAAACATGTCTGGATCAGTGAAACTCCCTTAAATCTCTTATTACCTCTGATTATAAATTATCTTTCATCAAAGATGATATTCTGTGTTACTGTATGCACTTTCTGTCTATATACAATTTCCTTTTGATGCTTTTTGTTTCTTATTTCTATAGGCTTTTATTTCGGAAAAATAGTAGATGACTATAACCTAGAGGTAGGCAGGAGTGGGCATTGCCCACCCAAAAAATGATTGTTATTCTGGCCTTCAGGATCTTGTTCTTTCTTCAGGAAATCTGGTGGTTTGGCTTATTTATCAAAAGATATAACATTTTCAAAACAACGAAAAGTGCAAAACTCACTTCATCATGGTGAAACCAACGTAAATGTGACATTGGACCACTTTTTCTGTCTAAATCATTGGTGGAAGCAGGTGACCCATCAACATGAAGTGGGATTAGAACCAGAATCCATCCAGTTCCCTGGATGATGCCTGTTGGACCAATCATAAACAAATGGGTAGATATATTAATGGAGATCTATAGGATAGAAAAGGTTTCATTCTCTGTTAATGTAAAGATGGATATTTTTGTGTAATAAATGGGTGCCTTTGAGACCTGATTTTGTTAAAATAATTAATATATTTTCCACTTTAGAGCATTATGGGTGTACACAGACATGCTTGTATATATACTAGTATAATAATAATAATACATCTAGTTCCCCATTTGAGCCACTGCTACCCCTTAAAGATCACATTTCTGCAAGTATTGGCTGTCAGTAGCCTATAGACTGCAGTATGCCTTACTGTATATGCTGTAAAAAGAAATGTATGCAGTAGTGAATACAAATTGCCCAGGGAAGCCTAGAACCGGGCCTGATACTAAAAATGCTGGATCTGCACATTAACAGGAGTAAATTAGATTTATTTATATTACCCTATAAATACAAAATTAATTCAGTTATTGATAGGAATTCAGTGCACACTGACAAACTCAAATTTGGATCCAATAGCTGTAATTGTATATTTTTGTTGTTGTTGTTTTAGTGAAAATGAGCTCATATATAAACTAATGTAGAATTGTTAGAATTTTCACTCACAACTTCAAAGCTAAAATAAAGTGGTGATTGGTGCAGTTCAGAGATAAACCTTGCTTTGTGGAGAGGGGGGGGGGGGGGGGGGGGGGGGGGGGGGGGGGGGGGGGGGGGGGGGGGG
>JBBPDA010000138.1:2380961-2395709 GCA_037974385.1 Arnoldichthys spilopterus
ATCACTGTCCCCATTATGTACGTGTTTCATTTCCTGACCCGGCAAACGAGGATGGTGTTAATTGGAGTTGACCCAAGTCTTCTAGATGAAACAAACCCAGGAACAGGATTGGGAATCCTTGTTTAACTATTCCAGATGTTCCTGATGAGCAGATAGTACAGAACCCTCCTCCCCATCCACTAGCTTTGAAGCAAATATGTCTTGGACTGCATAGATTAACTCTGATATATCAATATCAGCGTAGATGTTATGATATCATTTAAATTGACAAATTCATTTTTGCTTTGTGTTTAGTGCAGTGATGTGTTAAAGTACTGAAGACATATGAAGAAATATGGCGCTTATGTATGATTTACAGAATTTTTACATCATCCGTCACCTAATGTTTTGTTAATGCAGGAAGAGAGCATTAGCATCATCCATACATTTGAACTGATGCTGCTGAGCTGTCAGAAGCATTGATTCAGTGCTCTTATCCATATTGATGCTGAGGAAAAATGATCACACAGTAAATGTCTTTAAAGACATGTGAGCCTTCACTTTTCAGCACACAAATCACAAATTCAGCTTTGCATCAGGGTTTCTTGCTGTTATCAGACTAGTAGTATGTTTTAAGTTTGTTCCTGAGTAGAACTCAAGGTTCCCTCTCTTATTCTGCTTTTGCAAAAGAATTGGGCTTTTTCTTCCCCTGGATAAAATGGGATGGCCCTCCCACTCCCCCATCATTTGTGATGCTAGCTAGTATGGATGTCTGCTAGCTGATATAGCAGAATTGGTAGGCACCATTCTCCTCCAAGTGTACTATGACATTGGTTAGCATCAGCTTAAAAAGATGTGATGGCACTTCACATGACTGAGAGAAAACACAGCCTTCACACTTCCAGTGTTGGTGGTATCATGAAATAGGGGAGTCCTGGCTAGTGGGTGGAGTTGGAGATGACTAAACTAAGTGTAAAATTAGGACAAATCCCCTGGTATTTACACAGTTCTCCCATTACTAATGTTAGGACTGGGCACCCACCCCTAACCTCATGCCCAATATTCTCTAGAAACCTCCTACTGTGGATATTGATGAACAGACCCAGCTGCAGATTGCTATGAGC
Source organism: Arnoldichthys spilopterus (assembly GCA_037974385.1). NCBI lineage: Eukaryota > Metazoa > Chordata > Actinopteri > Characiformes > Lepidarchidae > Arnoldichthys > Arnoldichthys spilopterus. The sequence continues at coordinate 2,382,065 of JBBPDA010000138.1, forward strand.
CTCAGCAAGGAGGAGACCCAGAAGGTACTGCACCGCGAGGGTCAACCGCTGCACCTTGCATCCTAACCCTAAACCTCCTTCCGTCGGCTCAATGCCTCACAGTTTCTGTGCATACATGTTTGCGATTAAAGGAATGATTCAGCAAAAAAATGATCTAATTTACACTAGTTTCCACTTGTCCTGCATGTGATCAATCAGTCCAGTCTACATTTTGCTTCTTTAGTTTAGAACTGGAGCTAAAAGGGTAAAGTTGCTAATATGCACTGAAACTAGAAGTCAGTAGTCATCTAAGTTGTTTCCATAAGTACTTTCATAAACCTTCTCTCAACCCACAAATCCAGCTCTTCATTAAGACTTCTAATGAATTTTTAACAAGCCACATGAGGAGGAGAGCTGATTTGGGCCGATGAGATTTATTCATCTTTATAAATGACAGTAAGTTGTACTACATCCTAAACCACATCCACCAAGTCTGTCCACCTGGAGAAGAGCTAGATGTGGTTTCAATGGTTTGAACAGATGTTTTCGGGATGTATTTCGAATTTGAGAAACTCTTGAATTCTAGTTTGTAATTAATGTTAATGCCTCATAGCTTCAAATTTACGCTAAAGAAGCCATATACATACTTTGACTGATTGCCTACATCTAGGATCAACTCTATTAAAATTTTGTATATTAGACTTTTTGCCAAACCATTCCATTAATATTGCATGTGCTGCCTCTTCCCCTGGCTTTCACCTCTCATGCCCTGACCAGTAGAGGATGCATGCATCCTTTTTCCACCTCTAACACATACAGGCTGTTAGTTTCACTAATCAGCTTGCATTGCCTCTCTTTCTCACCGATGAGAAGAGATGCCACCTTCGGTCATTTGCTTGGATCTGTTCTGGTAAAAACAGGCCTGAACCCTTTGTGACAGTGCAATACTCGCCTCATTGCCTGGATATCCTCCCAGAAGGGAGTAAAAAACCTCACCATCATGCATGACAAAAGTGTGACAATCATGTCTCAACCTAATGTTTTTTTCCCTGCTTTTCTGGATTGTCTTCTGAAGAAGGTACCTCCTCCTGGGGCTACCTTGGACATGGATGAAGAGGCGCAGCTGCAGATCGCCCTGAACCTTAGTAAGGAAGAACATCAGCAGGTAGGTGTTCTAGATTCTTCAGAAAACATGCTAATAGTCATGGCCATGTGGGATGTTGTAATAGTTATTGGGTGTTTTCTGTGACATAACGCTGACATGAACATCTGGCTTATGACCTTTCTTCCAACTTTGAAAAATTAGTTCTTCTAAGATGTGCCTTTTAATCTGGCAGTGGTAGCATTTGTTGGCATGTAGAAGAAAGAGCTTTGCATGCTCGACGAAATCTGTCACAGTGCCATGTTGCCATGAGCATGCCGTTGGTCTTGATGTGCCTCCTGTGCCAATGTTTTGCCTGTGGATTTCCAGGAGCAAAGAACTCGCTTAGGAGATGAGTCACTGCTCCAGAAGGCTCTTGAGGAGAGTAAACGAGAAATGGAGGCCAAAGGAGGAGGGGTATGAAACGACAGCCATTAAAGATTTGTCTTCACTGTTTTTTAACTGAACTCCACACTTTTTTTTGGCTTATGGTTTAAACATTAACTTCCGCACCTGGTTTGAACATCTGTTCAGGGTTCCCAAACGTCCTTGAATGTTTTTGAAAATATAAAACATAAGTAGACATGGGGCATTGATGAATCTTTGAATATTTTGTGCAGGAAAATAAATTTCTTTAGTTTTTTTTTAAGCATAACCTTAAATAGACTACATTATTCACACACACACACACACACACTTGCAAAGAGAAATACACCCATGGCCGACCCGGGGATAGAACCCTGGACCTGCTTGCTTCGAGGCGACAGAATTAGCTTTGTTACTAAACGAGAAAATTACAAGTAATTTTTGATACATGTATTTTTAATAGGTCCCTGTGCAAGGTTGTCCACTGTCACCACTGTTCTACTTTTATATGTATTTAGGGTGGCACCGATGTAGAACAAAAATGTAATTTACATTTAACTTAAACAAACATATAAGTTTACAAATCAGGTAAAAAACACAAAAAATTGTGACCGTATTCCAGAGTTAACGTAACCTTCTCTTCTTCCAGATAATGATTAATGCTTCATCAAATGTCAGTTTGAAATATCATCTAATCTGTCTGATGCTAGTGCCTTTTTAAAGCAAAGTTATGCTCATAACAATACAACTCCTAATATAATTGTGCATCCCTACTTGTATTAGTTCTAGAACTTGACAGATTACAACAGATCTAGAATAAATATCTTATGTGTGACTGAGAAAAGAGAATCACCACGTTTCTTCATGTGCAGATACTGTTCATCTAAAGATTCTGGTGACTCTGTCCTTTCCCATTGCTTTAAAGTTTGCTTCAGTCTAGGCAAGACCTATTACTACATTACTAAAACTAAGTTTGAGTACTTGTTACTCCTGGCCTGGAACACTTGCACGTTGTCAATTATTTGTCTTTGACTAGGACATTGGACGAAGTCTTCAGGGGCTTCTTTATCCATTTTCTTTTTCACTGCAGTCTCCAGATTATTCCAGTGCAGAGTTTGTGTTACTGCTCAGAAGTACATGGAGTACAGAATGATGACCTATAAAAATCTCATCTTTTAAAGTGCTACTTTCTCCCCTCCCCTTACAGTCAGCCATGCTGGATCTGGTGGATGTTTTCGCTCCAGCCGCTGAAGCTCCCCCTGGTGCCAATTCATGGAATATGACTGGAGCTGGTGCTCAGGCCCAAGCTGCAGGCCCATTGAGGTCTGACCCATGGGATTCTTTGGGTAAGGGTTCCTTTTTTCTCACTACAATGCATTTTCATACTCTGCTGAAAACTATGTATTTGAGAAACCATTCATTTTCTTTCAGTGTATTAAATGAACCATTTTCCTTATAGATCCTAGCTCCTCGAGTCGTGGTATTAGTCCTTGGATGGCCCCTGTGGGATCCAGTGTTCATTCTCAGCCCTGGGATCATCATCAGCACCCTCCGGATCCATGGGAAACACCACATGCCTCCAGCCCTGTTCCCCAAAGTCAGACATGGCTTTCACCTGCTCCTCCTGGTACAAAAGTGCTGTTTTATAAGCCAAATACTAAGACACTTGTACAAAAATAATATTTCAAAAAGTTATTTCTGTCCTTGTATGGCTTGTTTTAGCAGCGCCAGGAGTAGATCCCTTCTCTCCTCCTAAAGCAGACAAAAAAGGATCTGCCGCCCCTGTCAAAAGCTCATCTCCACGTCCTGGAAGTCCCTCAGGTAATTACATTTGCTGCTGCTAACTTAAATATTTAATCAGAATTATGTATTTAACCTGATAAAGCGAATAATACATGTATGATTAAACAGAATTTCACTTTTTAATCCTGAATAATAATGAGGACCATTTGCATCAATATTAGATGGAGATCTTTTTGATGAGGCCATGGATGGAGGTCAGGTGAACATTAATGGCCGTAATGAGGAGAGTCCAGAGTTATTTGATTTGTCCCGTCTGGGAGACAGTCTAGTAGAACCAACACCTCGAACCTGTGGTACCCCAGAAACCTTCCTCGGCCCCACAGCGGCCTCACTTGTCAATCTGGATTCTTTGATCCCGTCAAATCCTGCTCCTAAGAACCTTAACCCATTTTTAACAGGTGAGACCAAGTAAAGTAATACAAAATGTGGTTAAACATGTATTGGGGCTTTAGATGTAAAGATTGTGAGAATGAATCCCAATAATACCCCAGCCATCTGCACCAACTGGATGTGCAATGGACAACAATGACCTTGTTTCATTCCTTTTTAGTGCTAACACTTTTACCTGAATAACTCGCATGAACTCTCCTTACTAGTGCATTGTAGGGTAAAGCCCAACGTGGTAGCTCTAGAAGAAAACACCGTTGCAGGAAAATAAATGTTTGCACTTTTTCTCTAGGTGTAAGTGGTCCTTCAGCCACCAATCCATTCCAAAGCGAACCGACCCGGCTCACTCTTAATCAGATGCGCCCCAGCACCACATCTCCCACTCCAGCATCCTTGCCATATAGTGCCTCTTTGCCCCTGGGTGCCAACAACCAGCCTTCTTCTTTACCCAGCTCCTTCACCAAGCCTGCACAGGCAGCCATGGACATGCCTGGAAACTTGCCTCAACCACTGCTACCCTTGTCATCAACATCCACGCATGGACAGCAAGACCCCAGTCAGAACCCATTCCTATGAGTGCCAGAGTGACCAGCGCTAAACTGCCCTAATGTAAGCTTGCTGGCCAGAGTAATAATGCCTGTATTTAAGTGACAATTTAACCACTGCATTGGTTGAAAACTGGAACTCCCCATTTAATTACACTGTTTTCTATTGGCTTAACAATTTTGATATCCTTCTAGTTTTGCTTTTTGCTACTGCTGCTTGTCTTCCTATATCCTTGACAGAAGAGTCAGCATTACAAGAGGACCTGGCTTTTATAATAATTTAAAAGAAAATGGCACAAGGAAGATGAATTCATGATCTAATCCTACATTTATTCTGATCTTCAGACTGTTCACTTTGTGAGGCTGGCTGCAATGACCATTAACATAAACTAATTTGCAATACATTATCAAGCCTAGCCCCAAAACCTGCTGTATGATCTCTAGGTCTGCTTTAGTATTGAACCATTAGTCTAGAATGCCGAAGGCCTTCCTGCCTCACTCTCCTACACCCGGATGGCTGATGTCTACGAGCTGAACAGTATGAAGGCTAGCCAACAAAGCCATCCAATTAATGAAACACACAAAATCAGTCAAGGGTTTCTGACCATTGTTCCAGATGCAAGGCATGACGGTGGCCAGTTACTTTGAAGTGAAATATGTTCATTCATTTTTTTTTTAAACAAGCACTGAATTTGGCTGCTAAACAACCATATAAGGGAATGGATTTATTGTGGAATTCAGACTGGATCTAAGCACCATAGTAAGAATGTACGAATGGGAGACTGTGTGGTACATATGAAACTATTTTCATCAAATATAGGAATGAAATGGCAACTTTGACCTGATGCTTGTTTTGACATGGTCTATATTTATTTTTCTTTAAGGGCAAGTATGTCACATGCTTCCTTAAGTTCTTCCTGAATCTTAAAATACTGCTCAGTAAATCATGACTCAAACAGCTGGAAATATCAAAAATATCTGCTTTTCTGTTCAAGCATCATTCTAGACTAACTAGAAAACATGTTATTTGAAATTAGTCTTAACTTGTTTTGGCCCAAGCTGTTTAAAGCAGCATCCATCTGCAGAGAACACATGAACAGGATTTGTTGTTTGGTCTGGAACATACCTAGCACCAGTCTAATCAGCAAGGTAAGTCCAAAATTGATCAGCAATACTCATCACATCACTTTGCATAAACATAAAGTAAAGCAAATCACTGCATCTAAAAAAAAAACATTTCAGCCAGACATGAGAAATACACATGACAATGATATTTCATTCATCTCTCCCAGATATCCTTCTTCACCCAGATGTTTGTATGGCCTGTGAGGTAGTGTTCACTCTGAAAGTATTACTATTTTTTGTTGTCAGAAACTTGTTCAGTCAGGTTGCGTTGAGTCCAGCCAGTTAAGCACTTCCTGAAGGCCCTCACCGGAGCGAGCACTGAGCTCCACTGTTGTGATTGACTGAGGGGCAGAGGTAATGATGTCATCCATCCTGAAGAGTGATTTCATTTCAACAAGTGACATAGTGCATGGAAGGTCCCTAGAAAAAGAGAAAAAAACAGGCTTCCATTAGAATTCACATTGAATTATCACAGGCATTCACCTCTACAGTGCTGTACTGTCATGACAAATGAATAAGGTGTGACATAGTTCCAGTAATTCAGAAGAGTCCCTGGTTTACTTCCAAAGCACAACTCTCTTTAAGTCCGTCATAGACACTGCAGGGGGAGGCTGACCTCTTGTTGAACAGCACAAGCACAGAGGCAGACTGAAGTGGCTCAGCAGCGAGGACAGAAAGCAGCTGGACACAGGAAGAGGAAATCTGTGTGATGTTGGCCGAGTCCACCATAAACTGGAGATAGAAAAACAGTATGGCTTAATTTCAACATAAGACATTTGGAGAATATAAAAAAGAGGGTGGGTTCTTCTCTATGTTTTTCTTAAAATTGTCTCACATGGATCAGTTAAGAATTGCAGCACCTCAAAAGTGTTTTTATTAAAGTTAATAAAGTGTACTAACTATATTAAACCTACTGTAAAAAAATCGCTTTTATAATGCAACATGCAAACAGGCAGGCAATCAATGGCAAATATCAATAAGACTTAATCACACAGTGTGTCTGTCATGTTGGTGTTTCACGGCGTTTCGTTGACACTTACAATAACAGATGTGCAGTCTACGAAGTAGCTCGGCCAGATGGGGCCCATGCAGCCTCCCAGCTCTCTCACAGTCATCCTCCTTTTCCTCAGCGTCAAGTCTGTCAGGTTTGTGCCCACCTGTGGGAAAAAGCATCCGTTTTCCTATGGCTGGGAACAACCCACGAACGTTATGTAGGTAAATGATCTTCGTTAGACTAGTCTGATGGTTGTTATGAATTGTCAAACTAAAGAGATCATTTACCGTGGGTAGCGTAACGGGTGGTTCGCCCAGGTCTGCCCCGCTGCGCTGGCACAACTGTATTTCCAGCTAAGGAATCGAATTCATGAGCTGAAGTAATGAGTCGAATTAGCAATACTGATAACCTTAACAAACAGTCGAATGCAACATTAAAATGATGTTATCTAATCTATTCGCCCGCTTAAGCAGCCAGATGGTTTAATAATCCGCTAACTTAAAAGGCTAACGGTATTTACTGACAAACATGCTAAGAGGCTAATAAAGGATATTCTGTAGTCGTTTCAGCAGCAGCGTCTTCCCCACGCCGGTTGCACCCAGCAATAAGCACATAACTGCAATACTCAAGCTTTGGTTTTTTTAATAATTAATTAACAAATATAAACAGTCGTTATTGTAAAAGAACATCATTACTAGCGTTAGCAATGCTACCGAGCTGCAGAAACTTTCTTCGTTACCACGGCGACGCACCCTTTCAATATAAAAGTCTCTGGAAACTGCACAGTGTAGAGATCAGTTTATACAAATTTTATTAAATAACAAAACACGACGAGTTGCATATGGTCAAACTGTATCCTAATTGTAATTAATGAATTCTACATGTTTATATTTTCTCTGTTTTTCTGTTGTGTGTCTCTGTTATTGATGCAGTGGAAGTGCTTTCCTAAGATAATGCAAAATCAACATCACAGGGTTTTTATGCTCTGTAACGATGTGCTGAAATAAATAATTTTTCATTTTGTCAGAATGGCACATGATTTATGGCAGATTGCTATTATAATGGTGTGTTTACCTTAACTTTTGGGGATATAACAAGGGAATAGACCTGCTTATCCTAAGTGAAAATATGCAAGCGAACAATTTATTACTAGTTTAATTTGTTTTATTGATCTAATCTTTTTTTGCTGCCATGATCTGCAAAACTCATAAACCCATATTTTATTCCCAATAAAACATAGAAAGCATATCAGATGTTTAAACTGAGTAAATGTACCATTTAATTAAAAAAAATAAGATCATTTAAAATTTGTTGGCAGTATCATGTTACCAGTAAGTTGAAACAGGGCCACGTTTACCACTCAGCATCCCCTCTTAACAACAGTTCGTTAATATCTTGGGACTGAGGAGATTAGTAGTCTGGACAGCATCCCAACTTGTTTAGAATTGGTGTTGTACATCACAGGGACATTAGAAGTACACATGTGTACTGTTACTGTGACCAAATGATTCTGTCTACATTATTCCAAAGGCCTGGTCTTTGCCTGTTCTTTGGCAATGTAATCTTGGTCTAATGTTCCTTTCCTTTTTTGCGTTGTAAACACTGTATCCCCTTGCAGTTACCACTACTAGGTCACACCACTATAACAAAAAGAGAGTTGCAGGTTTCTCAGCATGAACAATTGAGCAGTTTACAACAACCTACAATGAAAATGTAGCAATGTATCAGATCAGACTGTTCAGAGGTCACATTACTGCATTACAGATTTGAGATTTTAGTATCAAATTAATAAAAGTGAAGTTTTTGTTCTTCATACATTTACATTTAGAGCATTTAGCAGACGCTCTTATCCAGAGCGACGAACAACAGTGCTTTGTAGTCCATGTCTGTTCTTCTGTCTGTAGGGCTTAAACCCATCAGCAGCTGTCATTCTACTAAGATACTTCTAGCTAAATTACACACCATCACAAACCCTGACAACACTGTAAAACAGTAACAACAAATGCGCAATAAATATGAGGCTAGTTAGTTTCCAAGATATTCCTTAAAGAGGTGCGTTTTGAGTTATCGCTTGAAGACAGTGAGGGACTCCGCACTTCTAATGACAAGAGGAAGTTCATTCCACCACTGAGGAGCCAGGACTGAACAGAGTCTTGATGTAGATCTTCCTCTTCTTAGCGTTGGAGGCTCAAGGCGAGCAGTGGTTGATGCTCGGAGATGACGGAAAGTGACACGTTGCTTGATCATAGCTGATTTCTAGGTTTCTATTTTGGGCAAAATTTTCCAGAAATGAAGACAAGTCACTGAGCTGCAAGTAGCAGGCCTCAAGTCTTGACACTCAAATGTCAGGTTAGTCAGGTCTTGAGTCCAGCAAGTCAGTATGCATTTTTCAGCTTTTTATGATTGTTATTTAAAAAAACATACAATGAAGACTATAGAATTGTTTATGCCCCTAAAACACATCCCATTACATAAACACTACACTGGGCAGCCAAACAGAACAATGTTTTTTAAATATGTTAATGGGACAGAAAGTAAAACAGGGTGATTAATTTTATGTTAAAAACCAGACTTTGCAGTAGTTCAGACTTTATTAAGAGAAAGCTCACATACAGATGACAGAGAGAGGCAGCTGTGTAGAGTCTTTGAGTATGTTTGATCTGATGCTCTCAGTGCTCACAACTCACAGTAAAGTGATACTAATCAGAGATTCAGGGAAAGGCAGTAGTTCTGTTTATGGGTTCAAATCTTCATAATAGTCTCAAATATATTTATATAATATATATATATATTATATCAACTGACACACTTATGCATTTTATTGTGGGAAAAGCTCTGGTGCAGTTTTTTTCAGTTACTTTCTCTCTGTTTAATGTATCAGAGACATCCCCAGTTTACTAGTTTGCTAGTTTTAGTTTTTAATTTAAATTTTTTTAAGCTGCTACGTAGACACAGTAAAAATGAGAACACCATTAGTGTGCGCTATGAAACTTTTGTTGAAGTTTGTTGTGCTATCTAGATATTGTGGTTTTTGCTTTGAGGGACTGTACTGTACTGCTGGCCTAGTGGTTAGGACATTGCGCTGGGGACCTGAAGGTCGCAGGTTCAAGTCCCGGCTCAGGCACTACTGAGGTACCCTTAAGCAAGGTACCGTCCCACTACTCTGCTCGCTTTGGATAAAAGCGTCAGCCAAATGAATAAATGTAATGTGACTGTAAGAGAAATGTTGCACTTCTAAAGATCCAGATCCCTGCTGTCTTAGATCTGGAAATTCTTTATTGCTTTGAAGTTATTTTCAACTTCTCCCCCCAAAAAAGAAGAAACCTTTGTCATAGATTCTCGTTGTTCAGACTGGCCTTGCCTGCCGTTTGAATTGGCTTTTTCCAGCCCCAGCTCTGTCCTGACTATGACTCATAGTAACAAAGCACACCTGTAGTTGACTTACACTTTGTGTTGATGAAGCGTCTGTGTTTCTTACCTGAGTTCTGAGCTGGTTTCTGTGTTTGTTTTTTTGGTTTTGACTTTTTGTTTTCAGATTTTGTAATTTGGATCTGTCTTTGGTTTGCCTGCTTGCCCATGCTATGACTCCTGCTGCCTGTGATGACCACATGTATTGGACTGCCCCTAATAAAGACACTTCACACATGCAGTCTTCCTCTCAGCCCCCTTTGTTACAAAAAACATCATTGACCATTACCAAAAGTTTGCCTAAGATTGAAGAGGAACAGGCCCCAAAATAACTTTATGGCAGGGGGTCATGCCACCCTCACTCTAGCCCCTGTGGTCTGAGGGTGACCGAGCAAGCACTTGTGGTCCACTAGACACCCTCCATCTTGTTATATGCATGTCCCGCTTCATGAACTGAGCTCTTTCCATTGACTCAGTTCTGAACCAGAACCTACTCCTTCCTGGCTGCCTGCCCGGGCCTACTATGACATGTTGGATGCTATCTTCCTTCCTTGTTTCCTTCTTTCCTTAGCCGAATTGCATGTTCAGTTATTTCTGGTTTTCAGACTTACATTTGCCTGTGATAAGCCTGTCTACCAGTGCTATTACCCCTGCAAGCTGTTTTGATCATGTGAATGAGAAGTGGATAAAACCAAATAAAGCCACATAGCACCTGCAGCCTGCCTCGCAGTCCTCTTCATTCCAACTCAAGAATAGCCTTCACTGAATCAAGACTGGGGATTGGTGGAGTCCAAACTCTTTACAGATGGTTTTGTCACCATTCCAGCCTGATTAGTATCAGCAGCTCTGCTTCTGGGGTCATTAGAAATCTCATTTGTTTGTGCCATGATACATTTCCACAAATCTGTTGTGTAGATTAAACTTTGAAAAGTCCCTGCTTTTTTAAATAAACAGAGCACCTGCTCATGCCTGCTGCCAACTGTCATCCCATTGATTGAAAACACCTGACTCAACTTTCACCTTCAAATTTACTGCTCATTTTCAGGTTCCCATACTTTACAAACATATGATGATGTTTCAGGCCACATTTATGCAGAAAAATAGAAAATTCTACAGGGTTCACAAACTTCAGCACCACTATAAAATGTATATAGCGCAATAAAATACTTTTGTAAAAGTCTGTAATAGTTTGCCTTCACAGCATCCTATAAAAGTTGTGAAGTTTTCAACGGCTGTGATTGGCTAGTAGTATTATGAGCAGTCCATCGATTGGCCTAAAGCTAGGAGAACAGGAACTCAACAGACCATTATAATAGAGCTCAGACAATATTGTGAGGGCAGCTAATTTAAAATGTATTTAAAAAGAAAGTTCTGCTTAATTAATATGGACCCCACACCCGATGCAAATGTCGTTTTTATTCAGTGTTGAACTGACACTTTTATTTCTTCCTTTCTGCTGGGAACCATCTAAAGGTGATGAAGTTCCGCTGAGATCTGTATGAAGGATTTTTATCAAGCTGCTCATATGAACTAATGTCAAATCAAAGCATAGGAGGCGGGGTTTATCAGAACACTAGTGAAAAATAACATGTAATACCCACCTCCGGCCAGGCGACGGCGCTAGTTCTATAACTTCAGAAATGTGCAATACCACTGATTTTCTTTCCGATCTGATAAGGAGCAAAATTCAGGCTGGGATTGTCAATACTGATCCGATACCGTTACTTTGTACAAAAGATAAAAAAAAACCCTTTTTTTTAATAATCATAAGCCTAGTAGACAGACATAAGTCCCTTTCCCAAAATTCAGCAACAGTGCTGACAGCTCCACATTTTCTCCCTCTGTACCTTTCGCCTCATCATAAGCTCATCATATTCTGTGTTCTGATTTTGTCTGAGGTGTTTGACAAGATTTTTGGTCACAAACTGCATCTTGGCTGTCTGTGGAACTTAAATAGCTCCACACATGTCCCTGCTTGTACTCAGCCATTGTTGACAACTGAGTAAGTGTATGCGCATGCACGCTGCGACACTTACGCGTTCATACAGCCATGTTTCGCACTTGACTAAGGCAGAAGAAGAAGTAGTTCCTACCAACTGGGATCATTTAGATGAGATTGCGATAGTATAGTTCCCACATGTTAATGATAAACTACATATTTACCCGAAATTAGTAAAATATTGATATTTTAACATATGAATCGATACTTGAACATAAATATACGGTATTGGAGGTATAGATATTTCAGTATCGATCCGCACACCACTATATAGCACCAGTGAAGTGCAGAAGGAGAAAGCCCCACATTTGCACAGTGTTTTGGAGTAAACTGGCATGTTGAAGGTCAGGAGCTGTACCACACGTGTGTAGACTGTTCACATTTTTTACGCTGTGCGTTTCATGAACCCTTAAAGAAACAGAAGGAGAAATATTCTGTTTGTGAAAAGTAGGTGTAAATTATGTGTAAGGCAACACGAACCATGTGTCCTCACAAAAGACACTATATCCTAATACTTTAAGGTATATACTATGTGCTAATCTTAAAAGTATAAGTCTGGCTGATGATTACACAAAACATTTACACCCAGCATCCCCTGTGGTCACACACTATACCATGCATCAACCTCCTAATAATGTTTTTAACCACAAAAATGTGTTGATACATACAATTTCACATGAAAAAAGGGGCTACTTATCTGGCACAAATCTGAAAACCTTTTTTGTTTATAGCCTTGTTGCATTTTACTTTAGGTGATTAATGCATTTGGGGTGTTTTGCTTCTAGTGTCCCATCACTGATAAAATAGATCTCTGCAAACACAACAGAACATGCTGCCAAGGTAGGAGAAATTCATACAACTGAAAATAGCAGGGATTAAATATAAGAATGTGGCATACATAATAAGCTCTACTACTTGAACTCACTACTGCTCAGAGTGTGGAAAGTGTTTTACAAAGCAGTGTAATCTCAAAAGACACCAGCGCATTCACTGATTAGCCATAACATTATGTCCCGACCTGGTCGAGGTCAGGCCGTGACATAAAAGCCCTGCATAGAATCCTGGTTTGCTGACACTCACAAAGACCCATATACTGACGTTATACTTCAAGGTGCTTTATTCACAATCAATAGCAAGGACAAAAAGACCCATTCTTCACAAAATAACAAAGGTGAACACAACATAATCTACCACAATAAGGATAAGGAGGAATTTTGAGAAAATAAAGACACGAGCGAGTGGGGCAATGGAGCACATGTTCAACCTGAGCCTGAAGCTGGGGAGAGTATCACAGCTTTGGAAAACCTCTTGTGTGGTACCAGTGCCAAAGACCCCACATCCCAAAGATCTCAACAGCTACAGGCTGGTGGCTCTGACATCCCACCTGATGAAGACCCTGTACAGTTGGTCCTTGCTCAGTATCAGCCCCTGGTGAGCTCATCACTGGACTCACTTCAGTTTGCGTACCAGTCTGGCATTGGAGTGGATGATGCTGTGATCCACCTCCTACACCACTCCCTCTCACACCTGGAGACTGCTGGGAGCACTGTAAGAATTATGTTCTTTGATTTCTCTAGTGTCTTCAACACTATCCTATCCACAACCATGAGGGACAAGCTGGAGCACACAGGAGTGTCATCACCTTACAACATGGATCATAAACTACCTCTTTCTAACTTCCAGAAGGAGACTTAGGCTGATTCGGAGGGCCAGCTCTGTTCTAGGATGTCCTCTGGACCCAGTGAAGGCTGTTACTGACAGGAGAATGGTGGCTAAGCTGTCATCCCTTTTGGACAACATCTCCCATCCCATGCAAGAAACTCTGACAGCACTGAGCAGCTTCTTAAGAGAAGAGATTCAGAAGGTCTTTCCTTCCAGCTGCTGTCAGATTGTACAAC
>JBBPDA010000138.1:2398281-2413833 GCA_037974385.1 Arnoldichthys spilopterus
AACCCTGAATGACATCTAAATAATTCAATTATGCAGAAATTTTTAGAACTCGGTTTCTTTCCCCTTTAAGGTTAAGTTTGCAAACCCACGAGTAGCCTTAGCTTTATGGCAAATTAAGTTGATCTTTGAATGGTTCTTTAGTGGTGCTTTTCTCTCCTCTTTAGATCTACATTTCCATATCAGCGAGACAGTTCTACAGAGGCAGCAGCAAAGCAGATGAGCAGTATGAAAAGTTGCTGCTGCTGGCCTTAAGGATGGCCTCCTGGAATCAGATCCTGGACCCATGGGTGTACATCCTTCTAAGGAGAGCTGTGTTGTGCAGAGTGTGTGGTCTACATCGGCCCAACAGAGCTATTTTAACCCAGAACAGTTCCTGCACAGCCTGGGAGCGGCAGGAAATTCGGCTACATTGACATTTGTGTTCATTCAGTAGACTGAACGACAGTCATTAGCAAGAAGGCCTCATTAACATGTTTCAAGTGCAAATTAAATCAGCCATAGAAATCATCATCATTTACATGATGGAAACCCAACCCCTTTTACAGAGTTTGCTCTTAGCTGACCCTACATCTGGGTGCACCACAAAACTGTGGATTTAACTGGATTCACTGTGTTAGAAAAGAGAATTGAGGTTTAGATGATGTCCTCTGAGTCAAACAGCTTTTTAGAAAATAATTAAGTGCTTTTACTATATAATCTACAAACTGTGATGTTGAATTAAATAGTGAGTACAATATTCACTGACTGTTTAATGATTATGAACCTGCATGAACTTATTTAAGATTTATGTCTCTGAGTTTGCATGTTGTGGGTAAATATAAAATATAAAATGATGGAGGCTGTCAGGATCCCAGGGCCATCAAGCTGAATGAAAGCCTCTACAGCTCAGCTTTTATCCAAGGTGATCCGATCAGTTCTGTGGTGAATGTATCATTAGAATATTCAGTGCCTATTTCAATGAAATAAAACGGGACAGTTTTGGTTCAAGTATTTTTACAATGTAGATTGCATGCTGATCTGTCAGTATGTCTACAGATCAGCTACCTATTACTTGCTAAAATGATACAGAGAGCAACCAGCAAAAAAGTGAGACCTCTGCCAGTCTCCCCAGGCCCAGCCAGGCACAGGCAAAAAAAAAAACCAGGAAACAGGTTACCCTACATTTATCTAAATAGAAACTTATGGGTCTTTTCTTTTAGCAGGTCTAAATTCTTTTATGGAGAATGGAATAAAATATATAATAAATGTATATAATATTTAATATATATTTTCAAATATATAATACGAATAAAAAATTATTAGAAAATATTAGATTTATAAAATATAAAACTGAGAGGCATCCAGGGTAACTGACAGGGGGGAAAACATGCACCAGATTGACTTTTATTTTGAAAGGCGGTGGCACCGC
Source organism: Arnoldichthys spilopterus (assembly GCA_037974385.1). NCBI lineage: Eukaryota > Metazoa > Chordata > Actinopteri > Characiformes > Lepidarchidae > Arnoldichthys > Arnoldichthys spilopterus. The sequence goes on from JBBPDA010000138.1 coordinate 2,399,690, forward strand.
CACCCTCCTCTACCATGTTGACGCTTTTCTTGCCCAACAGCAGTAGTTTCAAAGGCAGCTCCACACGCACGGTCGTCCCGCTGCTGTATAAATAAACTGTGATTAAACCTGACTTGTAAGTTTATGAGGTATTTACATGAGAGTCTAATCTGCCTCTTGCTCTCCGGAACGCTGACTCGGCTTCACGTCAACAACAGCTAGAGACTTTAGCGCTTGTGGCTAACTTCACTTACTCCAGCAGCAGCAGCACTTGCACAACTACGCAAGGTCGTCTCATGTCGACGACCACCGAGGTCGCGGTCAGCGAATAAGGACCGAGCAGGCTGACCCACCATCTTTTTGACACCTGACACCTGCACACTCGTTGTACGTTTTTTTTTCCTCGCCTCACTTCACCGTAGGTAAGTAGTAGCACATGGGTCCGGGGTGTTTGTTTACGTTATGGCCCTCCTCCGCTGGAAGGAGGCGAGTACGATGATACAGAACAGAACGCGTCACGTTTTTGCCGTCCTGACCTGTTTTAAACTTTTTCTAGATGCTATAGGATGCACTATGCGGCGACTGCCTCCCTATCCTTTGGCTCTCTGGGCCTGTTGCGGCTCTTCGGGGCTTCCTGGCCCTGGAGTCTGGCTGCCGGCCTGGGGGTCTACCTGGGTACCGGCGGGTGGAAGTACCTCTACGTTGCGGTGCGCACCGCAAAGAGGGACCTCAAGTGAGTTGATATGTTTTTTTTTGTCACGAAAACCTGTTTTTAATTGTTCTGTTTCTTTTATTATTACTCATCATGTGCTGTACGGTCCTGTTGGAGTGTAAATTCCAGATGTCAGAATAACACACACTGCCATGAGCTACAGATTCCAGTTTATTGCAACACTGTTGGTCTTTAGCCAGGAGAAATGTGAGTCAAAGTTATAAAGACTGATGATGATTGGAGGTGTGGATCACAGTTTGATCTTACGTTGGTTATTTTAGCCAGTAATCCTTAAATATCCTTAAATCTCACCCAGTCTGATACATTCTCCTGATTTCCCACATGCAAACAGATTATAATTTGAACATTTTATGATTAAATTATGAGTAAAATACAGTAGTCAAGTCATAAGCAAAAGCAACTTCTCAGTGAAAAACGCTACTCGCAGTAAAATTAATTGAAAGTAATTGTAAAATGACGCCTCAGTCTTTAATGTGATGCATCGATACATCGGGTCATGTGCTGTTTTGGTTGATGTGTCAATACAGATCGATCCATTGTTTGACCTTTACTAATGATCTGTCTCTTCCCTGTCCCAGTGGCCTGATCGTGCTCTTGAGGGTGAAACTGGCACTCTGGCACCATATGCGCAGTGGCAGTACCATACCTTCCATCTTTGCCCAGACTGTGAAACGGCACCCGAACAAGCCTGCGCTGGTGTATGAGGCAACCGGGGAGACATGGACTTTCTCCCAGTTGGACCAGCTGTGCAATGCTGTGGCCCACTGGGCACTGAGCCAGGGCTGGAGCACAGGGGATGTTGTGGCTCTGTTTATGGAGAGCAGGCCACTGCAGGTGGCTCTCTGGCTCGGCCTGGCTAAAGTCGGTGTGGAGGCGGCGCTGATCAACTTCAACCTGAGACGCGACTCCCTCCTGCACTGTTTGGGAGTTTCCGGAGCCCGGGCTCTCGTTTTTGGAGCCGAGATGGTTGATGGTAAGATGTTTTTAACACAATTTCCTGAATATTGGGCCTGAGTTTGGGCTCAGCTCTGCTGTATTGCCACACACAGCCTCCTCTGTTTTCATATCCAGATTATTTACTTGATGGAACTGGACCTCACAGGGCTCCCATATAATCCAGAACGAACAGGATTTTTGTAATCCTCATAATCTCCGATTGGAGCAGGCACAGATTACATGGATGAAGTGTGTGCAATAAGAAGTGCAGTCACTTCAGGAAAGCTTACCCAATTCTTTTAACAGCCATTTAACATGTTCAGTAGGGATGCATAATGACAGACTCACATTGGTATCGACAAATATTTGCTTGAAAAAAATAATATTGGCATTGGGCAGATGGTTAGATTTGATCAGTGCTTCAAACTGACATTTTATATTTAGCCATTATCACACCCTGCGGGAGCAGAATGCTTAATTAATTCTGGAAAACTGGACTTATTTTTCTCGTTTTACCTAATTATTAAGCTTAAAGAAACAAGTATAAGTGATATGCAAGTTATGGTTTTCTAATCTAGGTAGAAAAAATTATTTTTAGGAATTTTTTTTACCTTTTGGAAAAACATTGGATATTGGTATCAACCTACAAATCTCACATCCTTGTATGCCTAATGTTAAGGGTTTCATGCAAATATTTTGAATGAGCCGAAATCTCCTTCTTGTGCTGTCCTTAAATAGCTGTGTCTGAGGTGAGCGCTTCTCTGAGTTCCTCTATGATCCGCTTCTGCACTGGGGATATGAGACCTGATCAGATGGATGCCCTCAATGCCAAGTCCCTGGACTCCATGTTGGCTTCCTCCCCACGTCATCCTCCTCCCTGCTCTCAGTCAAAGGGCTTCAATGGTGAGCCGTGACCCTTTCACCACTTCTGATGTGCTGATCCAAGTGTTCATAAAAGTCATTTTAGCAACATAGCTTGAGCAACTTTTGTGTTTTAACTTCTGTGAGCATTAAAGCGCATGACTGGTCCTGTTTGACTTCTCTGTAGCTCTGTAACTGACAACATCAAAGATGCAAAGTATTTGGAAATTGCAGCTTCTTCTCTAACTAGACGGATGATACTCAAGGTCATTTGTCTAGATTCAATTAAATGGTTGATGGTAAATTAATAATAAATGTATTTTATTATATTATATTACAATATGAATAATTGTACTTATTCACTTGAAAGCCTTTGTCATTCAAAGTCTGGGCTCAAACCGTGTCTGCAAAATACTGTCTAGACATTTGCTACTTATAATTTATAGATATAGATATAGAGTTATAGATAATTTATTGCAAGTTATGTTGATCTTGATGGATCATAAGCTTCCTTTGCTTTTTAATTTTCTTTGTAATTTTTTGACTCAGTAGTGTATCAAGCAAAACTACGCTTGAAGCAGCACTCCCACACACAAGTCTTTGTGCATTGTGAACTCTGATGGTTTAGTCTGAATGTGTCTGTCTGTTTTTAGGGACAGTTGTCTAGTATAATTTTATTCTGTACCAGCCTTCAGTGTTGTATTTTACAATGCAGTCTTTGTAAATGGGCACTGTTGCAGTTGCTCCCGTATTTTGCATTTGAAATCAGTCTATGAGGTTAAAGTGCACTATGTTCGCTTTAATTAAACTCTATTTACACCTTAATCGTTTTCTTTATAAAGGAGTAGCTGATGCCAAAATGCCGGTGCCAGTAAAAAATGCAATGATGAGGCCGAAAAAAGAAATCTGAATAGTCAGAGACAGCCAAAGTCAGTTTCATGGACATGGGTTAAGCCAAGTCTTAGGCTGCGTCGAAAAGCCTTTTGGTGATTCCATGCAGACTCACTCGGGCTGTTTATGGTTATGGCATAGATTTTTATTGTTACTTCATTTAAGAAACTATGCAAAATTTAAAAACGGTGTTTTTTTTAATGAACGTTTAATGCTATCTTAGAATATTAAACTTGTAATCAACAAGTTTTGTTCCATTTAATACTTTTAAGCCTATCCTCGCATTGCGAAGATGTCCCTCCAGGACCAGGGTTGGAAAACACAGATATAAATCATACTATTTCGTTGGTGAAACCTTGTGTCATGGGCAAGTGTGACCTCCAGTGGAAATGTGTTGCTTTCGTTTATTGATCATGGGCCACAAAAGCGTTGTTGTGATTTTACAGGCAGTGTTGTGTGCCTGATGGCTCATAGCCTTACACTTAAGAAGCTGGAATTAAATTGCAGTCCAGATTAGTAATAAGTATGTTTAATCAAAAGCTGATTGAAAGTATTTATTCATGCATATTAAACACAAGAACTTTCACACAGGCTTGTCTAGTATAATGTTGGGTTGGCCAAGCTTTCATTATGTATTTACTCAGTAATATTAAAAAAAAGTGTGTGGGGGTATTTCAAATAATTGAGGAGCACATTCCAACTAAAGCTGACTATTTATGAATCATGTAGCTTAACCATGAGAATTTTGACAGATTTTAGCCATAGCTTGTTTGTTCACATTTGAGAGTTCAAAGAAATCACCAACAAGGACCTTTTGTTCCACATTAGCCAAAGTTCTGTTTTTGTGCGCATGTCCGAGAGGTAGAAAGCCCAAAAATGGTGACATCAGTATGGACCGGTGCTGTATAATATTCTTTTGTGTCTACAGATCGTTTGTTCTACATCTATACGTCTGGTACAACCGGACTTCCAAAAGCTGCTATTGTGGTGCACAGTCGGTAAGTTATGCTGCTGGTTGCATCCAAGTATATCAAAGACATACATGTCTCAAAAATGACAAACTTCTGAATTGTCACTTACAGAAGAAATTACACTTTTAGGTATTTTAGAATTGCTGCTTTTGGTTACCATTCTTTCCGTATGCGGTCAGAAGATGTCATCTATGACTGCTTGCCCCTCTACCATTCAGCAGGTATGGTGGTACTGGTTTTGTTTAGTGTGTTTAGTAGTTCGGTACAGTAGTTAAGAGGGTCTCAGCTGAACTGAATATTTTATTATTAATTCTAAGTACTGTATTGTCAAAGATCATTATCTTAAATACCATTTTCTCACATTTCTCAGGTAACATAATGGGTGTTGGTCAGTGTTTACTCAATGGACTGACTGTAGTGGTGAAAAAGAAGTTTTCGGCTAGCCGCTTCTGGGAGGACTGCATAAAATACAACTGTACTGTAAGAGACTGTATATTATTTCTTTATAATAATTGAACTGTTGGCCTTCGCACAAAATGACATTTTTTTTACCACTTACCCAAGATGCAGGTGATCAGAAAAGTCCAAATTTTACTTTGTTAGCTTAGCACTTGAGTTATGAGACCAACGTTGCCTACAAATAATAGACGTCAGTACTCGCCCGAATCTTTTCCATAAATACAGCCCTAAAACCTCTGTCAAACCACTCACACTGCATCTGACTCTTCATTATGGTGGTACAGACTTGTAAATGTGGTTCCATTTATGAAAGGTTTGATAGCTGATCAGGTGGCACCACAGCAGTTTACTGTTCAATGGGAGCTATTGATTCCTGTGCCTCTCCAGATTGTGCAGTATATTGGTGAGATCTGCCGCTACCTGCTCTCCCAACCAGTGCGTCCATCAGAGCGGGGGCACCATGTGCGGCTGGCCGTGGGGAATGGCCTCCGTCCCAGTGTGTGGGAGGCCTTCACAGAGCGTTTCAGCATCAAACAGATTGGCGAGTTCTACGGAGCCACTGAGTGCAACTGCAGCATCGCCAATATGGATGGCAAGGTCAGCATCACTAGAAGTTCACAAGATTCTCTTCTTTGAGATGGTTTTCTGGATAGATTAACTTAAATACACTAAGAAAGAGGATCACTGACCGATCCCAAAGGCAGTTTCATATAATCCAAGTTGCTTCTTTTGGAACTGTTGTGCTGGGTAGAGATTAAGTCTAATTCTAGACTGAAAAAGAGTTGTGGGGTGGGAATCTCACCTCGGGTTAATGCAGGGCGTTTATCTGTAATTTTCTGTTCTATGTACAAGGTGGGAGCCTGTGGCTTTAACAGCCGCATTCTGCCCAACGTCTATCCTATCCGGCTGGTGAAAGTAGATGAGGAGACGATGGAGCTGGTGCGAAACAAGGAGGGACTTTGTGTTCCTTGTCAACCTGGTGAGGTTACCATCTTGATAGGAAATCCTGACATTATTAGCATATGTTAAGATGGTTTAACCTGTCGTTAGAACTGTGTGCTAATATTGCTAAAGCATGTTTTTAAGACTTGTGTGGATAAGTGGATGGCCGTGATGTACTATAACTTCAATCTTTTCTAATCTCAGGGGAACCAGGGCTCCTGGTGGGCAAAATTAACCAGCAAGACCCTCTGCGTCGCTTTGATGGGTATGCCAACCAGGAGGCCACCAGGAAGAAGATTGCTCACAACGTTTTCAAAAAAAATGACTCTGCCTATCTATCAGGTATATTATAACTAACTGTAATCAAAACTTTTACCCATTGATTTTGTTAATTTTGAAGCAATATCTGTTCCGTACACCACACCATAGACCAGGTGTCCTAACAAAAGTCTCCTTTCTTCACATACTAAATTGATCTGATCTCCTTCAGGTGATGTTCTGGTGATGGATGAGCTGGGTTACATGTACTTCCGGGACCGCAGCGGTGACACCTTCCGCTGGAAGGGGGAGAACGTTTCCACCACTGAAGTAGAAGGAACACTGAGTGGCCTCTTGGGCCAGACAGATGTGGCTGTGTATGGTGTGGCAGTGACAGGTGAGCAAAATCCAATGAAGTCCTCCTGGAATTTGAGCAGACTTCCCATTGATACAGCTGTCACAGTTTTCATTCATCTTTTTACACATAACCCAAGAGAACTAACTACACATGGCATGTTTTTTTATTAATGTGTGAATTTCAGGTGTGGAGGGAAAAGCTGGGATGGCAGCCATTGCTGATTCAGCAGAGAGCTTTAACTGTGAATCTTTTCTGAGGGAAATCCAGAAGACCCTGCCTCCCTATGCCCGGCCAGTCTTTCTCCGAATTTCTCCACATGTAGATACTACAGGTGACTTATAGCTTCAGAACACCAATAGTCCAGATACAAAGGAACTATTTTTTTATCTAAAATCTGCACTCTGTCTACTTCCCTGCCAGGCACATTTAAAATTCAGAAGACCAGGTTACAGAGGGAGGGATATGACCCCCGTATCACGGCTGATCGGATCTACTTCCTTAACGCCAGGGCAGGGCGTTATGAAATTGTTAATGAGGAAATGTATAATGCCTTAGAGGAAGGTAGGATACCACTCTGAGAGAACACATAGCAAGAAAGGTAAGCTGTGGTACTTCAGGGATAAGTTACAGAAATGCAAAGGACTCTGCTGTGATTTGTACTGTTACTATGTAGAAAGGGGAAGTTTAGCACTGTTTAATCGAATAGCACTACTTTTTTGAAAGTTTTTATTATGCTATTTTAGCGAGTGCATACTGTGCCTTTGTGCATGAGATGCTCACTGGATTTTAAGCTTACCTTGAATGGAAATTGTGTTACCAGCAAAAGATCTGTCTGAAATGCAACATTTCATTCGCAAGGGCATTTTACTTGTGCAAGCAATTTTACAAGGAGAAGCTATGCCTGATAAATCATGTATATGACTCTGCAGACAGTACATCACGCTGAACATGAAAATTATTTTTGGATGTTTATGTAGCTCTCTCAACAATACCTATACTCTCTATTTGCCCACAGTATTTCAGTATTTCCTATGTAACCACACACTACAAACAGACAAAGTAGGGGAAAGGACAAATTCAGCACAGTTTGTATGCCCACCATTTACTGACCGTCTTTCCCACATTTAAGAGTTGGTTTTTTTGGAGCAATACTCAAAAACTTCCGTAGGACAATAATAATTTCCCCAGCTGAGAATTTTGCCTGTATGTGTTGCCAAACACTAATGTTAATTTTCTGAACACTGACTGCTTTAGAAGTGTATTTTCAAATGTTTACATGTGTATATTTGTATACACATATAATACAAAGTGCCTTAAATCTCCCCAGTCTGAGGAGCCCATTTTTATATGCCGGCAAGGAGAATGTTACAGTTTAGATCAGTGTTCAATCCTAGGGACCTGCTATCTCACACAGATTCAGGCTTTCTCTGCCCTGAAGACCCCTGACCTGCTCATGAACAGCTTGATAAAGTTGGAACTATGCATTTCAAAAAATAATTACTGGTATAGATAATTCACTGTGAATGCAATTGTAACCCATTTTCTACATTTAATCATGAAGATCAGTGTGAACACTGACATGGAGTTCTCCCCTTTTGACATGTGTGAATTATGAGATCAAGCCAAAATAAATGTTTTTAAAACCTGTTTTCATCCTTGATTTTATAACAGACGTCTTTTGAGCAAAGTGGTTTTTTTTGTACTGATTTGTAATATTAGATGTCAATTCTGTCAACAATAAATGATCTAAAACAATAAATTATGCATTAACATTAGTATTGCTATTATTTTAGTATACTTCAGAATGATTTTATTTTTGAGCTAAATTATTAAGTCTATAATAACTTAAACTCACTAGTGAATGTGTTTGAACTGTTATCCTACTAGACCACTAAAGTATGAGAGACCTGGGTTGGCGGAGTCAACAAAAGGGGTTCTGTGAATCCTTAACGCTCCACTTTCACAGACACACTTGCTGGTAGCACTCGGAGTGGATGTTCACTGCAGGCACTGCAGAAGTAAGGCAGTGCTTGCGCTGTGATGATGTCCATGAAAGTGTAAAGTGGCGTCCTGTCTTTTGGGTCGTAGAACATGACCTTGCACCTGTCCATGTCCAGTACAATCCTCACCACATCTGGCTCTCTGTTCATGTTCAGCGGCGACCAAGGGGCCGTGCAGGCTTTGTACTCGCCATTCCGCAGTCGAATGGTCCAGAATCCCTCTGCTGGGGTCAGGATGTGCTTGCCCTTCCTCCTTACAAACTCGCTGGCTACTCCGATGACCCAGTAGGTGTTGTTTTTGACCTCCACGTCCCAGCTGTGTTTCCCTGAGCGGAAGCCCTCAGATCCCAGCATTTCAGCACTGACATCAAAGCGCTCCGGGTTGTCTGGGACCTTGAATGTCTGTAAGCAATACTGCAGTACTGTCAGATCTGCTGACAGCTGGAAACAGCTTGCTGCAGTGTTTGGGTCCAGAGTCACAGGAGCTGACCAGTGGAATTGTGTAAAATGTTAATAGAGGAATAACTGTTAAACACTAATAAATCACAGTGGATCAAAGACATCAGTTCATTCTTGCCAATGATTATAAATTGCTGTGTATTATGGACCTACTTTGGGTTAACTATGTGAGGTGGTTAGTTTAGGCTTTCAACTAGTTAACTGTAATTGCTGTACACTTACTGTATTGAATTATCTTTTTCATCTTTTCCCAGACTTTGTACTTTAATGAGCCAAGGTGTTTGGCTACATCAATCAGTAACCCTGATATCATCTCTGGATCCTGGGGTAGGCGCCAAGTTCTACACATAGTGAAATCAGAGAAGTTAACTGGATGCGGAATGGTGGCGTGTTGAACAATGGTATTCTGTATCTTAAAGTGTGAAGAATGTAAGTCCATTTGTTTTGGGTCGCGGTGATGAGAGAAAAAGAAAGAATTCATACCTCTTTATTGTATCCTTGTAATTCTAAAGTGGAACAAAAAACAGAAGGTCACCTATAAGCTTTTATTGTCCTGAATAAGTATCATTAATGATGAGTCAAGTTTTAAGTTGCTTAACCTAAAAAGCAAAACTCAAATGATTTTACCTGGAGGAAGGGGATATCCTGAGCGCTCATCTCCTTTTCAACAGCTGTGATGGTGTTTGTGAGGAACCTGATTTCATTTTCCATACTCTCAATCTTTTCCATTATTGCCTGGTTCTTATGATTCTGTTCATGCTTCAGCTCAGAGAGCCTGGCAGCCTCCTCATCTCGCAAGAACTGGTGCAGAGCTTCAAACTCCTCTGTTATCTGCCTCTCTGTGTGCTCTGCCTGAATCTGTAGCAGCAATAATGGGACTCAGAAGGGTTTGTTAACACATTTAACACTGGATTCGAGTTAGCCAACAAATGACATGGTAAGAGTACCTTGATATGGTCTGCCGTTTGATCATATGAGAGTTTAACTTTTTTGAAGACTGTAAGCTTTTCTTGCAGGGGCTTTAAGGCCATCTTCAGTTCAGCCTGAAATAAAATGGCAGAACTTCAAACATCCTCTCCATAAATCAGATCGGGGACTAAAACAGTTTGGACATTTCTATATTTCTTTAGCCATCAAACCATGCTTGATTTCAATATTCCAGATCAAAAGTGAATTGTTGAAGAGTTGTGCAGCAGTTTTAGCTGTATCATCAGGAGTTATGAGTTTGATGGTCACAGCCATCTGGGACCAACAAAAAAAAAATTGTATCTCTGGGCAGATCAAATGGACTTCCCCAAACCTCAGCGTAGTGGTATGGCTGGCCTTTGAAAACTGGTGGAACATAGTGTTCTTCAAGCATGTTTAGGTGCCTCATGACATTGCATTAGCAACAAGGGGGGTTCAGTCGGTGGCTTCACATACATCAGAGAAAGAATGAGCTACCCTTTTCACCATTTCAGTTTGGTAGCATCATGTGATAGTTGGACTTGGCTACACGTAGATTGGAGAGAAAGTTGGGATAAAAAAAGAACTGGAGTATAACTGAGGCATTTTGAGAAGTATGCCATCCCTGTTTCACATTTTTGACCTATTGTTTACATAAGGCAAGAAGACACTAGCAGTAAAGAGGGAAAAAAAACATTGTTGATCCCTTTGCCCCTGCATTGCCCTGAAACAAAACATTAAGTCAGGTGCTGCAGACTGGAATGGAGAGTAATGGATACTTGAGAAAGCACTTGGGAGTCTGGTTTCAGCCTTTCCAGGCGGCCCGCTGCCATGGCCAATGAAAGTATAGAGATATTAATAGTAGGTGATAAACTCTGCTAAAGGCCCACAAATAACTCTGTTCCTGAGTAACTTGGGGGTTGTTGCAAGGGTTATAGATCTTTTTGTTTTTTTCAGATAGCATCCTTTTTTAATTGTTTAATTGTCTCTCAAGAAGGTCTTTGCAGACACTTCACCTTTACTCATACCAGGCTCTAGAGTGGCAAGAATTAATTGTAACCTTCGTAAAGCATCAGATCTACATAGCTCTTTCTTGTTCATTTATCTAAACTTACCTTACAGTCTTGTGATGCCTCATCCAGAGAATATAACCTGTGGCCTTTATGGCTGTCAGATGACTTGCATGCAGTACAAGTGGGCTGTAGATCCTCCAGACAAAAGAGGGTCAGTTCTTCACCATGTTCCTTACATGCAAAAGGGTTGTTCTTGCGGCGGTCCATCAGAAAAGCCTCACAGGCTTTTTCAAGAGCAGTACTGATTACGAGCTCACCAGTGGAGGAAGGTTGATAACACAATGGGCATTCACAGGCTCCTCTGTCACTCCAGCTGCTTTCTAGGCAATGTTTGCAGAACCTGTGCCTGCAGAAAAGCACTACAGGATGCTGAAAAATCTTTCCACAAAGTGGGCAAGAGAGATCATCTTCAGAGTGCCTGGTTGCCATTGCTGCTTTGGGCTTCAGCTGCACAGTGAGGACCCTATAGGGTTACTGCGCACCACCCTCCCTCTCAGGGGTCTACCTCATCAAAAATGACACACATGGGAGCTGTAGGAAACCCAGCTTCTGATTTGGCACTGTGTATGCTCATCACTACTGACTGTATAGACGAGTTCACGTCTAACAAACTCTACATTAGAATAGGGTATGTCCAGAAAGGGGTATTCCAGATGCAGGTCATATGTAAACGTCAATGTGTACCCATAGCAGTTAGAGGAGATTGTTGACAACAGGGGGACTTTGCCCAAGCAGCACTGGGAACAGATGGCCTTTCAACTGATAAGTACCCTTTTAGCAATTAGAATGAAGCAAAAGCAATGAATATGTCCGAATGAAATTCATGGATTTTTAGAAATACCTATATTAGGACAAATGTCATCATTAATATCCAGAAAGTTTGGTTTGTTTAACTAAAAATTCCAGTGAAAGTGAAAAGGTAAAATCACCATATATGGGAACAAGTTGTTCAGAGGTTCTCTCATTTTCTGTACCTGCCAACATAGCAGAGAGCAACATTCATGTCCTTAATGCACCTTTGGTGCTAAAGCAAAATATAATCTGTTAATAACAATTCAAATTTAAGAGTAAAATCAAAATTAAATGTGATTCAGGACTGAAAAGCTTTGTACCAAAAAGTTGCTATTGCACATTCACTATCAGCAGCCTGCTAGGGAAAGGAGTAGTTTTCAACACGTATGAACATGTTCGCATTTTCCCTCCTGTCCCAATTCACCAAACAAATTGTTTTCCAGCTCTTCATGAACTGAAACAAGTTTGTTAAAATAGAAAAAACACAAAAACTGGCAGTGTATGGGATCGAAAACCAGACTGGTAACCACTGTGCTACTAATCACAGTGTGGTACTGCCACCTATGGAATAGTGGAAGTGTAATAAGAGTGTAGTTAGGCTATGCTGGTTTAAGTTTGCATATATGGTAATGGCTGGGCAGTGCTGATGAAAATAAATATTGAGATATTTTATAAATGTTTCACTAGATCAGATGATATTAAATTAGCAATAAAAAAAATTGCAGCATGTTCCCTGAGTGCAGCTACTCTATGCTAAAGCAAAGTCTTACAAAACTGACAGCTGTTTTTTGGCTAGAATGGAGTAGAATGAGTTCTGTTTTTGTGTCTTTACAGTACATAGTATTTAATCATTAACCAAACAGATTTACAAAAAGCAAACTTACTACAAAGTTTATCATGGATGTAATGCTCATAATTTATCAAAGATGTCAGAAAAATACTGCTAAATTAGAAAAGCAATACTTATATTTAATGTTAAAAAAATGTCTTCTCAAGTCAAGACCTGTTCTGTATTCAGAAGCAAGTTGTTCATCTAAGATATCAGAAACTTAAATGACTTGCACGAAACGAAACATAAAAGAGTCAACTTCAGTAAACTTTTAAACACATGCATTGAATAAGCCCCCACCCCCTCCCCCAAACTTAAGGCATGGTGTCCGGCCCATTTAGGAAAGACCGTTTGGTGACGCACTGAGTGAGTGATAGAGTTACAACGGCTCTTTCAGGGCCTCTTGCCAAAATTATTTCACACCATCAGTGTTGGTACTGCTGTGTTAATGAGTCAAGCTGAAGCCCATTACATACGAATGCAAATGGGTGTATTTGTTTCTTATGTGTTGCAATTTGTTTCTTAATGAGTGTGAAATCGATGATTAAAGGTTTCTGATACAGATTCTATACAATATTTTGAAGTAACTGGTGAACGAGAAGGATCATCTAGAACCCCAATCATGTTTAGACTTTAAATTTTACAGAGTAAATGAGACTCTGATGAGATATTTGTCAGCAATGTTCAGTGATGGTGATTTTTCCTACCTTACAGTCCTCCAGTGCCTCTTTAATAGGGCACACTCTCATGAGTTGTAGAAGTTTTTTTGTAATTTTGTAGAAGTGTTTCACACATCTCCAGTGCAGAAGAGAGTCGGTTTTATTCCATGTTCCATGTGAAGCAGCAGGGCTTTTTTCTCAAATAAGGGGACACTCCTGGGGGCCCAGGATCTTCCACAAATGTGCCAGACAGAACTTGTAAAAGCTGCAGCTACACATCATGAAGCAAAAACACAATATGCAAGAGAGAGTGGTTTTGGCCTCCGTCACCTTAATACACTACAATAACGTCTGGCTTTTTTGGTCTGGTGTATGTTCTGAACTATATGTCCCCTGTGCTCACATGCAAGTTTTGCTACTGCAGGTACAGCTACAGGAATCCTCACCCCACAAGACACAAGTCTGGCACACAAGCTTCATTGTAGACTAGACCCGTTGGCATCCTTTGCTGGTGGTAGAAAGTGTAATGTATTTGTTAATGGGGCAATTATTTGTTGTGAGCACCTACAGTGGTGAATTCGGCCAGGTGATTTTGACACTCAGGCCCAAGGTCCCTTAAAACTCCAGGACCCTTGACACCTCACCATCTGTAGACATTAAAACCACTTGGCCAAGGTGTCAATCTTCTGCGTCAAACTCCAATCAAGGTAGTAAGAACCCAGACTTTTAGCGCTAAGGCCCCATGACTGTCACAACCGGCTGAAACTGGTTCCATACGTGGCAAACACTCACAGTTTCCAACTGCTGTATAATCTCTAGTTAATGATCATTCGGTAGGCTCAGAGGACTTCAATGGTTTGAGGCCCTGTGATCCTGACCTTTCTCTGCCTAACACACTTTTTGTTCAGTGAATTCATGTTCGTATTTAAACTGCAAGTATTGTATTATTATTTCATTTTTATTCATTCATTCATTCTCCAAGCCTATATCAATTTCAGG
>JBBPDA010000138.1:2413933-2428474 GCA_037974385.1 Arnoldichthys spilopterus
TATTTAAACTGCAAGTATTGTATTATTATTTCATTTTTATTCATTCATTCATTCTCCAAGCCTATATCAATTTCAGGTCATTGGGAAGCTGGAGCTGATCCCAGCTGACTACAGGCACAAGGCAGGGTACACTCGTCAAAGCAACACACATAGCCAGACACACATTCACACCTATGGGCAATTTAGAGTATCTAGTCAATCTAAACCGCAAGCCTTTGGACAGCAGGAAGAAACTGGACCACGCAGGAAACCCCCTCACAAACACAGGGAGAGCTGCACAGAAAAGTACCTGTGGCCAACCTAAGGATCAAACCCAGGACCTTCTTGCTGTGAGGTGACAGCGCTAACCACTGCACCATTGTTCTGTCCTAATGTTTTTATTCCATTATAGATTAAAAATGTTTTTTTTTCCCCTCTGTGATATCTAACTATATATAACCAAGTGAACTCTCCCATTGGTTAGGCCTTCAGGTGCTGGTTTTAGGTCCTACTTTGTCAGATTAACCACCAACATAAAGGAAGTGACAAAGGAATCAGTCAACCACGTTTTGATTTCCAGTGGGTGGGACCAGTTTTGAAAGTGAACGCATCACTCTAGCCCAGGGATGGGCAATTGCAGTTCCGATGGGCTGGTGTCCAGCAGTTGATTTCCCTTTTGAAACACACGTTGTTCAACTCACCTGTTAATTGCCAGGTATGTATATTTTATGTATATAATGTGTATTTAATAATGCTTCTCATACACACAGACACATACAGCCATATGAGACAGTATTTTCCAACCTTTGGTTCTGGAGGCAGTCACATGATCCAGCTCATCAGCTCATTAAATGATTTAGATTTAAACAAATTCATTCAGGGTTTGTTTAATGTGAAATGGGTCAAACTTGGCAGCACACTTACAGCAACACAAGTCTTTTTTCACAGCACCAAAGGTTTGATATTCCTTATCAAGAAAACATAAGCGTGGTATAATCTGGTATAAAGGGCAGTGGTGGCCTAGTGGTTAGGACATTGCGATTGGGAACCAAAGGTCACAGGTTCAAGTCCCAGACTGGGCACAGACTATGGTACCCGTGAGCAAGGGTACCCACTACACTGCTCCATGTCTTGGAAGTCGCTTTGGATAAAAGCATCAGCCAAATGAAGAAATGTCAATAACCTATGAAACCAAATCTGCATGCGCAGTGATGTGTGTTATTTCCATCATTGCTTCATGTTGCTGGATTTTAGTACATGGTTTCAGGTTGAAAGTCGAATGACAGTAGTTCATACAACAGAAGGACTTGAATATTCATATGTAATAATATGTAAATATGTTTATTTATAATAAAAAGGTTAGTTATTTCCAGCATATTCAGCATTTGTCTTCAATGTAATCATACAGTGTCCTTCTAGCTATAATATCTTGGAACATCTTATTTGGAAAAGAGATTGATTGGATAAATGTTTGGATACCTGATATCATATTAATATGGTAATAATATTATATTAACATAGAAACAGAGTGATAATACATGATATTCATCCAGTATAGTTTGATTGTGCCATGTTTAAATTAAACATTTAGATGTATACATCTGTATTATAAATGGACTTAAAAAGCTGTACAGTGACAGCAGTCCTGAAAGCATTCGGATATTTATTATACATAAATTGATATAATTTAATCCCTAAAAAGAACATTCCAAAACATTCAAATTAACTTTTAAATCCTTAATTAAACTGAATAAATAATACACGTACGTGCAAACTAACATTTTATAACTGAAACCTTTAATAACTAGAAAATAATGGTTTACACATTATAGCGTTTTAGTTTCCCTGTCTGCCAAAAAGCGCGTGCGGTGACCAAATCAGGGGTTCCGGTTCAAATCGAGTAACGACACCGTCAGTGCAACAAAGGGGGCTGTCGCACGACCGGGGCCTCGGCGGGCGCTCAGCGTTTCTGCGCTCGACCCGGAAATAAACAACAGCCGTATCCGAGCAAAGCGGGTCAGCGTCCTGCGTTTCTCTCCACCGCCGAGCTGCGAGGAGCCGTGGGGCGCTAAAGCCGCGCTCGTCTCGTTCTCCCGGGATGGCCACCAAGACGTTTTCCTTGCAGACGCGCCTCAGCACTATGATGGAGGTGATGACCAGGGCGGTCGTGCGCCAAGTCTGCGAGATGGTCGACGGGGACCTGGCGTGTCTGCGCCTGGAGCTGGCGCGAGCCCTCAACGAGAAGGCGGCTCTCGGCATGAAAATGCACGAGCTGGAGAGTGAAGTGGAAATCCTGCGCAGTGCGAACACGGAAGCGCAGACTCCGTCCAAGAATTACCGGTCCGTGTGCGTCCAAACACTCGAGGAGGGTAAGTCCGTGTCCGTGTGCTAGCGCGGAAACCTGTGCATGTAATGCGTGAAAAATCCATTTGTTTATGCAGTGTCTACCTATTCGTCTGTCTGTCTATCTGTCTGTGTGTCTGTCTAGCTATTTATATGTCTGTCTGTCTGTCTACCTATTTATGTCTGTCTGTGTCTGTCTGTCTGTATATCTACCTATTTATGTACATGCCTATCTATCTGTCTATCTGTATGTCATCTGTCTGTCTACCTATTTATATGTCTGTCTGTGTCTCTATCTCTCTTTATCTATCTGTCTGTCTGTATATTTACCTATTTATGTCTGTCTGTCTGTCTGTATATCTACGTATTTATATGTCTGTCAGTGTATCTGTTTGTCTCTATCTATCTATCTATCTATCTATCTATCTATCTATCTTGTCTGTCTGTCTGTCTATCATCTATCTATCTGTCTGTCTGTCTGCCTGTTTTATCTGTCTATCTATCCAGCAATCTCTCTATCTGTTTATGTATTTATTTATAAAGAGTCTAAAGCTCCCTCAATCATTGGGATATTTGGAAAGGATTGGTGCTCCAGTCTGTGGGACAGGAGGGAGCCAAGAGCAGAGGAGGAGGCAACAGAAGTGGAACCTAGTGTACAGGATGAGGTGAATATTTCCTAGCCATTACTTCAACATGCTGACTCAAAATAACTTGCCTTTTTATGGGACCTACTGTTCTAACAGAATATTTTCTTTTTTCTTTGATGTAGCCTGAACACCATGATCACGGTAAAAAAGAAGCCGTCAAAGAAGAAAGCTCTGAGAAGGAAATTTGTCCCAGCAGTACAAGTAAGACAGGCGGACATGTTATTTAAGTCCTGTTATTCAATCCCGACGAAGGCTTTCTTTACGTGTAATAGTGGTGAGCAGAAACGCTCTATTTCATGTTCATTCTGCTTTGTCCCATTACAGCAGCAGACAGAAAGGACCCCTCTTCTCCATCGAAGTCTGACGATGATGTCCAGGAAGTAAATCTAGTGGACGATGACGACGACGACAAGGGAGAGGAGGACGATGACTTATGTTTCCTGCCTTCAGGAATTATGGAGGCTCCCGATGTCCACCCCATGCCACCCGGTTTCCCAGGAGCGGACTTTGCAAAGATCATATCTGCAGACGGCACAATTAAACATTTAATTCTGCCAAGTGATGATCAGCTGGACTTCAATGAATACTGTGTGCCCGTTGAATTTATGGAGGGCAAGCCCCCAGACATCCATTCATTTGAAGCACCGGAGGAGGACAGCTCACAGGACCTGTTAATGGATGCGGAAAATGCGTCCAACCTCGGAAGGGAGGAGAACTTGAATTATTTCGACAGATTCGACCTACAAGAAGAACCAGAGCCAGAAGGACAGGTAATGAAGACCAAATTCAGTTGTTCCGAGTGCGGCAAGACATTTGTGCGGCAAAGCAGTCTTACTTTGCACAGAAAGTGCCACCTGAGACAGAATTCACACACTTGCAATGCTTGCAAGGTAGTGTTTCCCCAAATGAACCTGCTCAGAACCCACAAGTGTCTGCCCCCCGACAACACATCAAAGACGCTGAATCAAAGGTTCGGCTGCGAGCAGTGTGGAAAGAGGTTCCACTCAATGGCCAACCTTAGGGTTCATTATACAGTGCACACCGGGGAGAGGCCACACAGATGCAGTTACTGCGGCAGAGGATTTTCCCAGAAAGGAAACTTAAATACTCACGAACGCATTCACAGAGGAGAGAAGCCCTTTGCGTGTTTAACCTGTGGAAAACGATTCACACAGAAAGTGAACCTAAATCACCACTTGGGTGTTCATAGTGGAATGAGAATTGTAAAACAAAGGAAAAACCACAATGACTTTAATCTAATGGCATAAACATGTTTCCTGTAAAAGAACATTCGTTCATTTCACGTTATAACTGTTATTTGTATCACCATGGCTACTCCGTATTAAATAGATGACAATGTGTGGAACTAAAGCTTTATCATTAGTCATCAATACCAATATTAATACAATAATAAACAAGTTTTTAGTCATTTCTATTTTATTCTAGTTTTAGTTAATGTTGTGTTCTCTAAAAACAGGATAGTTGATACAGAGGTGAGAGAAAAAAATGGTATTGTGATATTTTTGGCATAATATCATATTGACACAGCAGAGCCAGGTATCGATGTTTAATATTTTTTTATATATTTTTATTGTATTACCTTTTTTATTTTGGTACATGCATGTACTCTTAACAATGCCTCTGAAGTCCACAGGATGGTACAAGACCTCATTCTTCTCCTACATCACAGCAGAAATGAGAAAGGAAGTCCGGGTCAGCAAGATGGCTGCAGAGACTCCCATGTATCTCTCCGTCTGCTTTCAAGTAAACAAACTGCAATAATATTGTTTAGTGGCCCAAATATTGCGATAGTACAGCATCTGTGGCAGTTCCCACTCATATTAGTTGCAGCAGTAGCACAGCTTTTTTTGCACTAGCACACAGTGTGTTCTGTATGAATCTGGAGTGATTTGGAATGCAGGAATAACATTATGACAAATAAACAGTTTTTTTTGTATTCATTTTGTCTCCCTTTAGCTTAATATGAATATCTGAAATCCTAGCTCAGCTCACATCCAGCGGTTTAATAAAGTGACAGTTTGTGTTGATTTCGGGCACATATTGTTAGCAACAGGGTGTTTTTACACAGAAAAGAGTAGCAGTGCTGATGAAACTAATCAGTTTTTGTGACAAACGCTGTCATAAATACAGAATAATCTGATCCAAGATTAGACCTTGCCAATGCTTTGTGAATAACATAGTGAAATTTTCGTCGTTTTGTCATTTGCAGTGCTACACACTAACTGGTCTGCGCCACCTACATAATGAGCTGGATGCAGTTTTTATGGGTTGAAGGAAGTTTTGCTGATGTATTTTTATGGAAATAGGTGAATATTGATTGCATATATTGGACTCCAAACATAACAACCAGGGTAAGAAGAAACCATATCCATTTGATTTTTTTGCCAAGGAAATCCTTTAAACTTCAAAAGGCAAATTGTTAAATGGGCGCTCCCAGGGCTAGATTCTGGTATTGGCATTAGGTTGGGTATTGCTATACTGACTAATTTTAATGAGCTGTTTAACATTTAGCTGATGCTGCTAGTTACCTCCAGTTACCTACCCTGAATGAGACTGATCAGCTTTAATAACACTAACTATGTGAAACTTGAATATATATGGCATATGTTCCAGTCTGAAGCCTTTTTAATCATAGGTCATGCATCACACTGGGTATACACCCTATGAAGTGCTTTAGCTATATTTGGACATGTCTGCATATGCCATATTTATACATGCACAAATATATACACAGCCATATATTAAACGGATGCAGCAAACGGCGTGTGCTCAGCAACAGGTTGGTCGTGTGGCCAGTGGTGGGGCGGTAAAGCACATATATAGCCTATGGGAAAGGTTTCACATCCACAAAAACAAAGATACCCTTGTACAAGCAAAAAATGAGGCTAGAGCTAAGATAACTTATGTTGGAATTGCCACAGCATTAAAAATTTATCACACCACCACGTTCTAATAATAAAAGAATGATTTATTAATAAGCCACGGCAAAAATAACTAGAAACCTACTAAAAAGTGAAAATCAGATTAAATAGGTCATTTAAAATACAAAATTTAATAACAAAAATGTGATTGCACACCCTAGTAATAACACATTAACTCAAACTCCCCTCTAATTAAATATGAAAACTGGGTTTTCTCATAAAAAAAACTCAAACTTGGTTCACAGCACAAAAGTTCAACTTTTGTCCAGTGCGTTTTCTTGGCAATAGAAATAGTTAATCCAGGAGAATAATTACAAACCTGTTACCTTAAATTAATCACTTTACATTCTATCAACTCTAGGAGCTAAACTGTTGGTTGTACGTTCTTTATCAGCCATAAAAATGGACATAATACAAGAAAACCTTCTTCTAGGCTAAAGATTCATTTCACTTACATGCAAAAGACCTTCACCTGTTTTTCCAAATGACCATGTGCAGTGGCATGCAAAAGTTTGGGCACCCCTGGTCAAAATTTCTCTGAATAGTTAAATGAATGAAATGTAAACTAACCTTAAAATGAACTTTAAACATTTTTTCAGTATTTTAAGAATGGTGTTTTATTTTAGTGTGCTACAAATTAGAGTGGGGAAACAAGAAAAACAGCATCCTGCAAGAGTTTGGACACCCTGCTTTTTACCACTAGGGTGCTACATAGCTGTTGATTTTTGGGACAGCTTCCACCAGCTTCATGCTCAAAAAATCCACAATTTTTAAGTGCGTATTTTGGATTTTTGAGTATATTGACACTTAAAAAAAACACTAACATTTGGGACACACCTAAAGTATTTATGTAAGTGTTGTGCTTAGCTCTAGCCCTAACAAGCTAATTAATGTGTGATGCTAATGAGTAATGCTAGGAAACTCGTCTGAGAGCTCAAGTCTCTTGGGGTGCCGAGATTTCCCTTTGAAATGTAGAAAGAACTGTTTCATCTTTAACCTTTTGGAGATCAGTTCATCTTTTACCCACTTAACTATTAAAAAAAAAAAAAAACTTTTAACCAGGGGTGCCCAAACTTATGCATGCCCCTGTATGTGTGTGTGCTAGTCCACACACTGCACAGTGCCTGTGTCTAACGTTAACACTGGTTAAATATTTGACACTGACGTTGACCTAGCTAGAGCACTGATGTGTGTTAAAGCCGTGTTTATAGGCGTAACGTTTTCCACAGTCCACACAGCTGTAGGGCTTTTCTCCGGTGTGGCTGCGGAGGTGTATGTTAAGGGAACTTTTCTGTGAAAAGCTCTTCCCACATTCCATGCACGTGTAGGGTCTCTCTCCGGAGTGAGTGCGCATGTGTATCTTGAGGTACGTTTTCTGTGCAAACCGCTTGCCGCACACCGAACACACGAATGGCTTCTCGCCGGAGTGCGTCCGTAAGTGTACTTTTAAATAGCTCAAGTAGTTGAAGTTCTTCCCGCAGAACACACATTCGATTTTCCGGTGCTCTGAACCGGGCTTTGGGATTCCCAAGCTCGCACTGCTGGGGTAGAATCCCCCAAAGTCTTCCAAGTTCATGTTTGAGGAAGTTGCGCCATCTAGAAGAGCAGATGACCTGGGGTCAAACGTCTGGTCGTCTTCTTGGCTCTGTCCTGTGCTGTCCAAAGGATCACTGTAGGTCATGAAATCTTCACTGCTGTGACCCACATCCCTGTCGGCGCTGGAGAACACAGGCCCTTCAAATAAACAAATTAAGAGTATGTTACAGTCGGGACGCTTCACTTCAAGCAGTGACTACTATTGTTCTTATTCTTCAGCATACCTTTCTCATGGCTCTCCAAATCCGTCTGCAGCTTGCCATTCCCTGAGCAGTCCTCGTATGTCTCATCCTTGATGATAATCATGTCAGGTTTATCATCGATCAGATTAACTGACTGAAAAACATACAATACAGAACAATCAGGATGTGACATTCCCTTGTGATCTACAATGCAAACAAGTCTTTGAACATTTTCCAGAAGTTTGGCCCCTTAAACGAATGGTTTGTTGAATAATCAAATTCACTCAGTTTTCTCTTAATTCACTCTCGAATGTAGTCAGTCATTTTACCCCATGGAGCTATAAGTCTAAATACCGCCCTGATCTTCTCCCAAACGCATCTAGGGTGAAGCTTTGGGTTAAGACACATTATGGCTTACTGTGAGCTATAAAAAAAACGTATAAAAACACAGCAACTTGGACTGTATTTGTAAAGAGGGCTCAGATTTCTCTAGATTTTTGATGGTTTTTGTCACAAAAATGTCTACAGCAGCAACTTCTACTTCTAAGGTGGTTTGTTAAAATAGAAAGTCGGGATGTGATTTCGTCACAATTTGATCATACGTAGATACATAATGACCTGATGCAGTTTAATACCTTTAATTTGTAGCGATGTGATTAGTTTCAATACTGGGGTCTGCAGTCAGTATGAAACTCGATAAAAAAAACACTACACACAATAAAACTAAGTAAAACTTATTGTCGAGTAAACACACACATAGGTTTTTATGTGTAACACTGATGCCCTGATGTGGGCAGTGGTGGCCTAGTGGTTAGGACACTGCCTTTGGGACCTGAAGGCTGCAGGTTCGAGTCCCAGCCCGGGCACTACTGAGGTACTCTTGAGCAAGGTACTGTCCCACTACACTGCTCCCCGGGCGCTGTTGGTAGCTGCCCTCTGCTGCACATGTGGTGGGTTAAATGCAGAGGTCACATTTTGCTGTGGTGCTTGAGTGTGTTCACAATGACAAAGAGTCACTTTCACATCAGATTTTGTGCTATTTTGGTCAATACAGATTGATTCATCGTTATACTCCTAATAGACACTGCTGTCTAAAAAGGCTAAGTCTAAGTCATACTGTGTCCTAAGCTGCAATGGCAAGTCTGTGCCACCTTAACAAAGAGCTGGATGTGGTTTGAGCAGGTGGAGGGAAGATTTGGGGATATATTTATGAAGAAGATTTAGGGGGCTGAGCAGCTACAAAACAAAACAAAAAAATATGAACATTAAAAATGCTTTGGCTGAGCAGCTACATTTGGGGTAAGTGGAAAATGGGTGTTTTTCTAGTTCCTGTTCTGTTCAGTTCCACCTGCTGAATTCAGGCAAACAGTTTAGCAGCTTTGAGACCAGAAGAGAGAGACTCAAGAGGAGCTTTTACTTTGTATGGGGAAATGTTATGTTGACATAATCACCAATCATTACCTTGCACTGCCTATAACATGTAAGCTATTTGCACACCTGACTAGTCTGCACTATGCCACTTTACATGTCTTCTATATTTAAATATTGCTGCACATTCTGGATCAACATATATTAGATATATTTCTGCATTTCACACATTCAGATTCAGTATAGTATGTATATGTTGTTTATGGTGTGTATCTCATGTTTAGAAAGTGAAAGTGATTTTTCGTCATTGTGAACACATCCCATCAAACAAAGTGCCCCGAAATGTGACCTCTGCACATGTGGTGCAGCAGGCAGTTGTCAACAGGGCCAGAGAGCAATGCAGCGAGACTGTACCTTGATGAAGGGTTGCTCGTAGGAGCTTTCAGGGTGTACATTTCACTGCGCATTGTACTTGTATAACTATGTGTGACAAACTGCTTGAATCAGATCCTCAAAATCAAAAATACAGGCCTTAAATACGATGTAACAGTTAAAGAATAATACATAGTAGTTACTTGTTAATAAGCTAACAGCTAATAACCGATATCAGCATCTGTCTACACATTCCGTATCGGCACAGCCCCACTGATGAGATACATTAGGTGAGTTAGACCTCATTTGGCAGTGGTGGCCTAATGGTTAGGACACTGCGCTAGGGACACTACTGAGGTACCCTTGAGCAAGGTACCATCCCACTACACTGCTCCACGTCTTGGAAGTCGCTTTGGATTAAAGCATCAGCCAAATGAATAAATGTAAATGTAAATCATTTGAGTTACTGGAGGAAGCTAGTTTTTCAGGATGGGGGGCTGGCCCACACCACTCCTACACTTGTATGTAGGCTACTCTTGCTCTACCACACCTGGTCCAGCTTCAGAAGGTCTTGACCATTAGCTGCAGACACATCTAAGGAGCACAGCACTCCATGGCCTAGCTCACTGACACCAACCTCTACTATACAGGGGTCCTTATGGCTGTGATCCCTCTGCCTTGCATGGGCCTCCTTGTCCTTCCACAAATCCATACACCATTCTTTCCCAAAGACCCCGTCAATGGTGGGACGATGTCCGGCGTCTGCTAAACACAGTGGAGACACGAGTATTCAAGGCAGACCACTAGTTCTGTTGCTTTTCTCACTTTTTATCAGTCAATAAAAGACCCCCCCCCCCACCAGCTTACCCCTGGATCCTCCGCCGAACCGAGCGTCCACGCTCGCCTGGAGTATCTTCCTGGTGCCTTTCAGCTCGCTCTCCAGGAAATCGCACTTCTTTTTGAGAGACTCGTTCTCGCTCATCCGCTGTGTGATCTCCAGCCTCAGCATGGCGTGGCTCTCCTGGACGAGTTTAGCGATCTCTGCCATCGCCGTTTTCGCCAGCATTTCCATAATCGTCGATAGCCGCGCCTGGAAATGCGCGTCGCCCCCCGTGCTCTCCATCATACGAACACAGCTCGCCCCCGTAAAACGCTAACGAAACACCACCTTCGCACCGCGTTAAACTTCTTATTCCGTCCACACCACATACACCGGCTCGGCCCTTTTGTCCCCTTTTCTTCTTTTGAATTTTTTATGACTTTATTATGAAAGCCACGGCAGAAAGGGATGATGGGATTCCTTACCGTAACTCTTGGTGTAGAAGAAGAGACGCGCAGGCCCCCCTTTGTACCACGTGACTGCCCTAAAACGGAACGAAGTATAAATAGAGCAGAAACGGCTCCCCCGGCAGCTTCGGATAACTCCACCCCAAGCCCGGTTTAGAAAAATGCTCCAAATGGTAGGGGTGCTATGGGAGGAGCGCTGCGGCGATGGGGGTGTGGCTGGGAAAACCGGCCGGGTGTGGTCGTTAGCCTAGCGTGGGGCAAACACACCTGTGCACTCGTTTGGACAAGAGGAAAAGCGAAAATAAATATTTAGTAAATAAACGTCTTGGAAGTCGCTTTGGATAAAAGCATCAGCCAAATGAATAAATGTAAATGTCTCATTCCAACCTGCTTTGGTTCTGGTTTCCATTGACTTTACTCCCCAGTTCTGTGATTGGGCAAAAGTTTATTGGAGTGTAGTTCAGTGGTTTTAATGTTGTGGCAGATCGCTGTGGCATTACCAGTGGTTTACAAATATAATAAATTATACATGAGTAAAGCAACATGCATTAATTTGTTTGAAAGTTCATGATGGAGATAAAGTTAAATTGCTCTAAGGCAAAATGTGGTTTGACTTTGCTTTGTTTAAAAGTCATTATAATTGGGAAATAATGTTGTTGTTCCTAGTAAAATAAAGGATCAGGGAAGTATATTGGTTATTTTTTACTGCAATGTAATGTTACTTAAAAAAAAAACAGAAAAGGCAAAGAAAGGTCACCATATATTGATAAAAGATTATGGGAGCACGTTTTTCTTTTTTGATTTTCTTAAAATGGTGAGATCTGAGGAATTGTGCTTTATAAGACCAGGGACAACAACTAACAAGGTAAAAAGCCTGTTTTGATTTCAGGTTGACTTTAATGCATAAATACATCAATCTGCTGGTAATTCTGTTTGCTGTAATTTTGTGAGAATTACAGGAGATTTCCTGACCAAAATAAATTTAAACCTTGTCACAAATACTGTATGTGAAATCTCCATACCATAACTATTACTGAAAACGAGGAGGAAAACATTTACAGGTTGCATTGTTATCTGGTCCAACTCCATCCACATTTGTTATCTAATGTTAAGATCATGCAGGCTGGTTTCCACATAGAGGCCTGTGGCGGGATCAGAGTGTACAGCCAGGTGTTTGTTAAGATTACATTTCTTTGTGAACCCTTTCCCGCAGTTGAGACAGATGAAGGGTTTTTCTCCAGTGTGTGTTCGTTGGTGCATATCCAGGGTGCATTTCTGGATAAAACCTTTCCCACAGTGCAGGCAACGATATGGCTTCTCTCCAGTGTGTGTACGCTGATGGGTATACAAGTGCCCCTTCTGCGCATACCTCTTACCGCAAAGGGCGCACCTGAAAGGTTTCTCACCCGTGTGACTCCGCTCGTGTATTTCAAGTTGACTGAAACATTTGAAGCGTTTGGAACAGTGCGGACAAACAAACCGCTTCTCCCCTGAAAAGGTGGACGTGGTGAGGGTCCTTATGGGCTTAGGCAAAAAAATGCGCGGTGAAGCAGTATGGTCTGTATTTTCAGTCCCTGTGCTTGCTTGTACTTGTGAAGTTGGTCCCTCTGGTTCATATGAATTATCTTCAGGTGAAATTCTGTCCAGTGGATCAGCTGAGGAGGCTCTCCTCACCGTCTGGATTCCTCTGTCAGCAGTGTCACCAGAAAGATAAGAAATGGTAGAGGATATTTCTTCAGCACTAGTGGAGCCAGAGACATCAGCTGCTGTAACTGGTGAAAAAAATATATATCAGAAAATATTTAATGTTATCTAATAATTAAGCAAATTGTACATTTTTAAATTTGAGTAAATGACAGCACTAGATTTCAAGAGTGCCTCAAACAACAACAAAATGTTACAGTGCCAAGCATACATCACCAATAAAACACAAGGCAAACTCACTCTCCTCCCGCGAGTTTTGCTCTCCTTTTTCACAGACCCATGAATCCATTCCATTCAGCTCCTGTTTGATAGTTATTTCAGAGGGCTGCTTTTCCTCATGATGCTGCTGTACACCAAAGTCACTTTGTTTTTCTCCCTGAGCCTGTAAAACAATGCAAGGCACTGAAATCATCATTATTATTTTTTATAATTAGTACTAATTCTACATTAGGGATAAACAGTGATACTGAGACCCTTAAAGTGTTATTTTGGAGGTAATAACT
This sequence comes from Arnoldichthys spilopterus, assembly GCA_037974385.1. NCBI lineage: Eukaryota > Metazoa > Chordata > Actinopteri > Characiformes > Lepidarchidae > Arnoldichthys > Arnoldichthys spilopterus. The sequence goes on from JBBPDA010000138.1 coordinate 2,426,857, forward strand.
TGCTAGCTAAGTTCTGACTGGTGTCTTTTCCCAACTGCCAGTTCCAGTTTCCGTTCATTTTCAACAGAATTCAGATTACGTCATTTAGGAACATTCCAAAGCTTTCTTCTCATTCATTCTTGGGTGCTTTTAGATGTGTGTGGAGGGTCATTATTCTGCTGGAGGACCCATGATCTGAGACAAAGCTTTCTGGCACTGTGCAGTAGGTTTCAATCCATAGTCTTTAATAATCTTCTGATTTCTGTACTATGTACAGATTCAAAGAAAAACTAAAAGCATTTTTTTCAAAGTTAAAACAAAGAACAAGAAATAAAAAGAAAATATAAAAAGTTTTATAACATTTTAAATACAAAAAGCAGGAGTCAATTTCAAAATGCACTGCACTTTTTTAGACGGTCCCTAAATGTTGTGTTAAATAATTTTTCCCTTATATTTTATACTTCCTGAGAATACAAAACCAGCTACACCTGTGAAATACCTTCCCCTTGGTCCTAATCTGAAAGGAATTAGTGCTCACAGATCACAGCATTTACACCTAAACCTTACACTATGTTTTGACAGCAAAACACAAAACCACGAGGAAAGCTCACCTGGTCCCTTTTTGTCCCTGCAGAGCGGTCTCCCAAAGCAGGATGACATGTGTTCGACTCCTCCGTGTTTTCTTCTCTAGATACATGAAAACAAAGCTTAGGGCTGAAGCTCTAGCTGCGCTAGAAATGTGCATAAACCAGCGCTGACTGCATCAGAGGTTACACTAAATAGAGGGCAGAATAAAAACAAAATTACCTTTTAACGCGTGGCTGATTCTCTTTTCTGGGACACAACTCAACAAGGCACTGATCCCGTAAGGATGTGAGCAGTACGGCTTGTTCAGCGTTGTGCAGCCCATCCTGTACCAGCATGTGCTCCATCAGCTGCAGCCTCTTCCTCAGGGCACCGACCTCCTTGTGACTTCGCGCCACCTCAGAGCGCAGCACTCTGCACTCAATGTCCACAAGTTTGCTGATCTCCAGCACTGCTGTTTTCGCTAACGTTTCCATAATGGCAGCCAACTGGTTCTGAAAGGAAGACAGAGTGGTCGGCATGTCTTCTTGAACTGCTGAAAAGCCTGCCTCCCCGAAAAAAACGGTGCGCTGAAGTGCGTTCTCATGCAACACGGTGCGCTCTGTACAGCAGCGTACAGCGAACGGGCGACTGTACACTTGTGTTTTGGTCACACGAGCAGTGCCCTCATCTGCAGCTTCCTCCCAGCGTGACCACCATAGACATAAACAAGGATTTCGGCGGTCAGTCAACAGCTTTGGCATGTTACCGCCCCCTACTGAACCGGAGAACCTGACCAATATTGAGTGGATCCACCTTGTGTGTTGTGACACAAGCTAGCCTACACTCCCCACGTGCATCAGTGAGCCTTGGGTGCCCATGACTCTGTCGGTGATATGCCAGTGGTACTACTGCATTCCTGGAACACTCCACGAGATTTAGAGATGCTCTGACTCAGTCGTCTAGACACCACAATAAGGGCAAATCCGACAAGGGCCTTATTGTGGTGTCTAGATGACTGAGTCAAAGTATGTCCAAATTTTGTGGAGTGTGGCTCAGGTCCTTACTGTCGACC